>DWPT01001878.1:0-17410 GCA_018251895.1 Agathymus mariae mariae | reverse complement strand
ACGTAGACCCCTTGCAGGTTGTCATAGACCCCTAGGGGTCGATATAGACCACTTTGGGAATCACTGGTTTAGATTCAGAATTTGGTCCACTGGAAATTTTCGAACTAAAGGTGTGTACAGGACAACGTCTGTCGGGTCCGCTAGTATATATATATACACGTATATAGCGAATACTATATTAATTCGGAATAGAAAATATACAACCAAAATGGTATATGTACTGTAAATGGAGAGCGAACATGCCTCATGTCAATGTTTTTGGTCGTAGTTGTTTCTGATGTATGAGTCTATGTCTATGCCACCTGCGACATAGATAATTTTATTGCGAGCGTACTAATTTAAGAACGGTTATTTATTTAATTAATAGTCTTACATTGGTTTATTTCTGTATGTCAAGTAAACCAACAAGAACAATGTTATATACGTACCTATAAATATACTATGACCACCGGTATTTAAAAAATATATTTTTGAATTTTTTATAGACATCATGGCTGTCTACAGATGCAAGGTTAAAAAAACTGTAATGAAAATTAATGATTATAATATTCTCACTCATCTTCCTATTTAACGCGCTTAAATACCTAGCAAATAAGATAATTCATTAATTAAACGGCCTATTCAAATTACAACATATAAATAGAATATTTTATACAAGTAGGTTCTATACAACATACCCGTACCTGATATTCGGAAAGTTATTAAATATGTAATCATATTTTTTTTCTTATCTTTTGATTCAAACGATTCATCGTGGAAATTGTTTTTATATGTTAAAATTATAGGTTTGATTAACCCGTGTGCTGTGCAACACAAGCCAATTGTTTGGACCAGCTTCTGCTAGGGCGGTTTACTTCTGGTCGATCTTTTGGACTGCGCTGGCGACATCGACCTCTTTCATCCGATGAGAAATAGCTCGTTTTGTTTGACCAATATTTCCCACATTTGAGCCTAGTATGTCGTATACTGCTTACGAGATGACGGGAGTCGTTAACATATAACGTGTGTCCCACCGGCGGCGTTATAAGGCATCACAATGTAAATGAATACTAAGCTATTTTGTGATTATAACAAATATCTTTTGACGATTTTAACTGTCAATACGAGGCACTTTTGATAGTAATAGGGAAGGTATAATATAGCATAAGGTTTATACTTCTCATGTAGTACCATGTTTGCCTGTTATCAAACCCGAATTTATCTGAATCTGCTTAACGGTAACGGTTACAATTTGTTGTTATTTCCAGTCAATCAATTTCGGGGAACACATAAGAAAAAAAAACCTTTTATCGAGTACTACATGTCATACATATGTCAAAGGACTTATCATAAATCTCATTTCAAAATTCATAAAATGTCAGAGTTCATGAAATTGAATCTTTTTTTTATATATACGAGTAGTTAGGTCCTTACTCATATAGGAAAACATACGAAATACAGAAATCGGAAAATACTTTTGGATTCATTTACGAAACAAAACTCCATACGACGCGAAACCGATGCGGACTTCAAAAGTTTATTTTTCCCACTGTCTTGTTTACTTCTATACATGTATACATATATATATATATATATATATATATATATATATATATATTTAGCCATAATTTTCATGGATAATCCTAAAAAATGATCAGCGTAATTTTATGATGCAGTGAAAGTTGCACGCTTCAATTAACAACACTCAAATAATTTTTGTATGAAGAGTCATAACAGGATAATATGAATTTTCACAAAGTGATTTGACTAAACAATTATTGCCGATATCACATTTTGATAGTTATCTTTTATGTCTATTAATGTAGGCTGTAGCTTTTGTCTATATTTTTATATGTCCGTAAAAAGGATCGGATTCGGTGGCCCATTTACAACTTGTTAACTTGTTTGAAACTATACACCCAACGTTATTGTTACTGAACCAAAGTTATATTCTTCTTAGAGCAAGTAAAAAAGGTTATTGATATCATTCTTTGTTGCTTTTAGGAACTTATGGAAAGAATAGTGTTGGTACATTGTATAAAAATTTGCAAAAAATTATATTATCTTTAAAAATACTTACTGACCTGGTAATTTTTGTTATACAATTTTATTACAATAAACAATTAATGATATTAGTGTATAATAATTATATTAATTATAAGCGTGACTATAATGGCACCTACCGGGTCTCAATACAACTGTGAGCCATCGTCACAAATATATTATGTAAATATGATTTCAATAATTAAAATTTTGTTGTCACTGACTACTAGATGGCGTTACAGCATATTAACGGCGTTAAAAACTAATATACATAGATTATCTTTTATTTTTATTATCACTTATTATAGTTGTTCACCTACAACCGAGCTAGCATTAGACGGAGTATCTGATATTACTGGAAATCATATATAGCTTCACACAATAAGAAATGCGCATTGTCAGTAGACCTGGTGAAAATGGAGTCACATTTTTAATCTATCAACAAATTTCTGCACTGAAATATAATTTATACATAAATTATTAATTTTTATATCATATTACCTGGTCTGGCTGAACAAAGTTTACCGATTATGTCTATATATTTTGAAAATATACCTCATGTATAATTCATATGAAATAAAATCATCTGAATAAAACTATAGATTTGATAATGAATAACAAATAAATTATCTCTGAGTCAATCTTTGCACATAAAATTGTAAATACGTCTGTAAATTAATGTGTAACTTCTGAACGACTTGACAGATTGAGATCGCAATCGTATGACCTTATTTATTATTATTATTATTCGCATGACATTAATTTTAGATTATTCACTAAATGGCGCTATTATAAATTTTTTAAGTAAGTAATATAAAATAAGATGATAATTCCAATAAAACTGAATTGACGTTTCCTTTAATAATAATTGTTTATTTTATTTAAATACGTTTCAATTTACGCATCAATTTCCTTTTTACATTCTCATTTTTCTGACATATAATTCTAATACCTATAAATTATTTTATGTCAATTTAATATTAATCCCTTTTACAAATTAATAATCAGAAATAAATACATTTATAAAATAAAATTAATAGTAGAAAACCTTATAATGTAATAAGCCAACAGTTCGTCTCCGCATACATCTATTTGCAAATAATAAAATTTTAACCGATCGTCTTCTATACGTTTAGATATATGATAAATATGATTATTATAGATCTACATTAACACAATAGAACCCAAATAGTAAATAGTAGTTAGAATCTTTATTTGTTTGTATGTGCGTTTGCGCGCGATAATCTCAGAAACCGTTTAATCGATTTCGTAATGGTTTTCACTAATGTATTGCGGTAAGCATCCCTTAATATTTAAAGTTCGTTTCACTTCAATCCGCCTTTAAATATTAAAGTTCAACTCCGTGCTACATTTCCTCTATTGCGAGTGACATGAACATATATAAATTAAAAATTTAAAAAATGACAGACTATCAAAACCCATGAACAAACATTTGTCTGTCACATAAATGCTCAGGCTGAAATCGAAGCCGAGTTGGTTTAATGATCGTTTTAAGTTTCAACGTAGTCAACAAAATGTCAGAACCGAAATCTTTAGCTAATATCAATATAAAACCATGTACATATATCGGTCCCTTGGAGGAAACATTATATTACGGTAGAGTAAAGAATAAAAAACCATTGAGTATATATTTAGTGAATCATCAAACACATTTCCAGTCGCCCTTAAATTCGCACTTCACCGTCCGTCGGGACAGGAAGGGCCGAAAATAAACTGGAACAAAATATCTCTAAATATACTCAGACCTAGTTTATTAGTAGTTCCTTTGGGTTGCGGTAGAAGAGAGACGGTATTTCATTTTCCCGTATGGCTTTTTCGTTTGTTTTGAGTTGTTGTGTTTGCTTTGTAAATTGTTATTATAACTAGAATTTTATTCGTTTAGTTATAATTTTGATTATTTATATGTTGATTGTTTTTCGGTTAGAACTATTCAATGACAATAATATATAATAGCTGGGTTCCAAACTACCTTCTTGGACGGCAGTGTGACTATAATAACTGTAGCGAGTGATCAAATGGTCAGTGACCATTCACCTTAATTTGGTTAGTCTGTGCGTTTGATAGCTATTGACATAAATTGAGATATGAATTGGACCCGCAAGGAATAAGTATCGAAAATTGTATACCGTAATTGTATCCAGGAATATCGTGCTACCTCCAAAAATATTAAGACAGTTTTTAATTTTTAAGATTCTATAAATTTCACGATCAATAGTTTGGAGATAAGTAACATAAGTAAAAAAAAGTTTTATATTATTTTTTTACGGTAAACGTCCGTCGTTAAGTCGCCTAACTCATGTGTACCAAATTTCGATTTTTAAATCCAATACAATCCAGAGACAATTGCGTATGAAAAAATGTACACACAAACGCGAGTGACGCAATAAAAGTACCATTTTTATAGCGGACACGGAACTCTGTCAATAAGATGGTTTGCGTTCTCCTTAAGTAAGATTTAAAACACAATGTCATAATTACCGTTCAGCTAAGGTGACTGTAGTTGTTACATTTTAATTTAACTCAAATTAGATATAATATCTACGTAACAGTACTAATGTATGAAGTGCTTAATGTTTTGTTACATAGTTGACTTATATACACGCTTATTGACTTATTGATAAAACGTATTTGACGGCAACTTATAATTAGAATCAGGAGCTGAAAGTGGAATACAAAGGGAATATTTCCAACCATGTAAAACATGATAAGTGTTATGTATGTAATAATGAAATAATGTTTAAATAATGAAGATACAAACGAAGCCATACATTTTAATTAAATATAACTATAGCATTACCCTTGTAGTCATGAAATAGAAGACTATATAGACTTTTAAAAAAAAATACATGCCATAAATAAAACAGTAAAAACAGTTCCAAGGTAAAACAGTATCTTAATATCATATGGCCATATATCAGTTTATAGTAACAGTTCAAATGATCACATTTGCCATGTGATGGTAAGGGATAACCGTCGTTCATTCGCGTTTGCAACGCCAAAGACAAACGCGTTGAAGGCCAAGAGGATGGCGATATTTGAGTTAATTTTATATCAGTGAATTTTTTCTCAAATACACTTTTTTTAACATAGCTCTATAAATGTAACGAAGTTTTATAGTTTCTTAAATGAAACATATCTTTCCTATATCATACAATGCAGAATGAAGGCTATTACTAATATAAATTGTATTAGTGTCAATTGTTTTGACCTTAATGTGATTACAGTCCAATTGTTACTATTGGACTTTGTAGGTTACTGCCCCATGATTAAATTGAGATTTTCCACGCCAATGCTGGCATGGAATAAATGAACAAGAATGATTTCGTTATCACTTTTAATTGCTCTAATAGTTAAAAGTAACCCATACCATAATATATACTGAAAAAGGGTCGGTTAGAAAGTCTTCAATGTCTTCAAAAGTACCTGACATAGCTTTAGGAAATAAAGGCTAAATTAAATAATATTTTAATGTGTTTAAATTAAAATAAAAAAATAATTAATTCTTTTTATTTTTAATAAATGTATGATATATAAAAATGCGTAGATTTTCCAGTAAATTCGTAAATGTAGAATGGTTACAGATGTGCCGTCTTCACGCATTTTAATACCTTGTCCTGCCTCCGCGAGTTCATATCAATGAAACATCAAAATTCTTATAGGATTCGTATCGGATAGGATTTTTACAAATGTGGTAGGTGAAAAATATAGAATCGGTTATTCATATATGTATAGTCTGTTAAACCTATGATAGTATAGCGAAAATATAATAATTCAAATTGAAGTTCACTTTGCAGAGTAAAGCAGATAAACAAAAAAATATTTTGCCAAATAAGCTCTTCATGTTCGTAATCAGAGTTGATTTAGTACGATCCATAAAAGTTTAAACCCTCTGGTCACCAAATTTATAATAATTTAACTACACTGAAACAAAACGGTGAAGTAAATCGACCCAGAACTTAAGGAGAGTCGTCTTCACCGAAACAAATTCAAGAGTCAAATATTTAAAAATCGGTGATAATATTTTGAAACCGGACCTTAAAACAATAACAATAATAGCGAATATTGTACACATCCTGAGATATATACCTAGTTTTCACTAGCTTAACATCAACAATCATCACATTATTAATAATATGTTGAAATGGATGGTTTACTTTAATTGACTATGTAAAATGACTATTCCATTCAGTGTTGTCAATGAGTTCTAGCAAACTTCGACTTCAAAGTTAATTTAACTTTTAGTTCTCAGTATTCCCAATACACGTGAATAACATTACCGTTAACAACTTCGTACATTATATTATTATGATGCAATTTCTACTGTACTCGTATATAGTGATAAACACACATATATATATATATATATAGAATAAAAAATTAAAACAAACCTTACTGCCAAACGCCTAAGGGGTTGAAACCTATTAAAAATAGATTGAGCGTTCCGGCTGGGGGCTTGTGACCATTTACAGCACAAAACCATATATATATATATATATATATATATACATATACATGCAATATTAGGATGATTCAGGCTTCAATAATTTTATTTCATCATACTATTGCCCGACTAATCAATGAACAACACATTATCATCAGTTTATATTATAATAAATGAATAAAAATTTTATACAAATCAATACCCAAATAACTATTGGATATCTGTTAAAACACACTGTTGTGTTACACTGATAACAACTTGAGCATGCGTCGCTCATTTATATCATTTATCTTTAAATTGAAGTAAAAAAAAAAAAACAAAAAAAAACCAAATGAAATTTAAGTTAGATCAGGCTTGGGAAAAGTGTACAAAGTTATACTTTTTATTAATTACATGGAAATATGCCAGTAAAATAATAAGGCACACACTATTTTTTGGAATTATTGAAGTAATAGACTTGACATAATTGATACACGTAATATTATTTTCACTCCAAGTAGCGACTGGGGATTATTTTCAGATTAACTAATAATTTTTAGTATTAAACGTCGCACTTGTTGGAAATATTATGTATAGTTTTCAATAACAAAATGTACCTACCTGATAAATGGTTTATTTTCCAGAGCCAACATATAACACTTTCCTTTTATAAACTTTAAGTGTACATTTAAAATACCATGAAGCCAGATTTAATTCTCAATATCTCATATCTCAGTTAATGTTGGATTCCTGGTTCAGTTCCCGCCCGTAATGTTCATTTATGTGACAGATAAACATTTGTTCTCGGATCATAGGTGTTAGGATATGAGTGGCACATCATATTCCATGCCATTTGCAATACAGAAAATCCTAACTCAGAGACGTAGGTGTTAGAACGTTTACGTTTTAAGCTATCAAATAAGCCACCGAATCTACGAATTATCCACTGCAGCTCTCTAAAGGTCTTCGAATAAACTAGGTAACTATTAAATTGGAGGTGGTTGTCCAGGGTGCGTGTCGGGCCCGTTATTAATTTAACCGCAACTCTAATTAATTTCGCCCGCTGCGGATTCTCCCACGGCCGCACGCCTATTCCAATATGAATTCTGACTGACATGACTTATATTTAATAACGAGAAAATTTATGACCAAACACAATAGTATTAACATAAAGATCTACAGCTATTTCGTCTGACTACCAAAGTTTCAGCCAGACATCTTAAATAGCTCCTTGTTTCCAATAACTCCAATTGTAATTTTTAGCAGAAAAATGTTGTTGTTATTAAGTAAAACAATGCTGTATAACTGTGGATCGTATTCTGTTTTTCGACTTACTTATTTGGACGAGTTCTCTAAAAGGTTATACATGGTACGTAAATAATCAAATAGCAATAAAATAATAATTATTAATAATATCTCTTATTCTGAGTAGTCCTTGAAAGTTGTAACTAGTTTTCTTTTACGGTATATGTACCCGACATAATCTTTTATATGCGGTGAATTTGGATAAAATTAATAACGACCATTGGACAAAAGACATAGTGATCATTTTCTTCAAAGTTTCTTAAATGTATGAGTATTCATTATTTATATAAACTTCACCATTTTTAAGTACCAATTTTAAACAGTATATGCATATATTAAGTATGTATATTTGTTAATAAATATATGTTGGAACTTATCTATTAATTATTATAAAACTTACTCTGTAATTGTTGTGTGTTCTTTTAAAAGATTTGCTGAGAAGTTTCTTTCGTCGTTTCTTCTCCTCAACATTAAAGCGCGTTATCAAAACAGTAGAAGAAAAAAATGACGTGAACAAGTGTATTTACAGAATACCTGAATGATTAAATTTGAATTTAAATATGTAATCGTTTCGTTATTATTATTTTTCTTACTGGCCTACCTCACATTTTCACTATCACGCAGAGTGAGGTGGGATACAACGCCATTAGGCATTAAGTTTGCCCTTGTAACCCATTTTAAAGAGCACACAAAGAAATAAATAACATAGAGACGCGAATAATCCTATAAATATTCCGTTTTAATAAGCAAATGTATGAGACCCTAAAAATATAACAATAAAAAAATTTAATCTAATTCATAATTATGAAATTTAAAAGTTGCACATATTAATGAGTTTGCTCATAATGTACAATATTATACAAAGTTCTTCAGTTGCTTCAAAAGTTTTCGGTGCTATTCCATTTGGTTAACAAATTGTATTCTAAAAATGTGGCAAATTATAATATCATGTTAACATAAATGAAACATGCTTAATGGTTTTAAATGTAAAATTTTACTTATACATTTACATTTTATGAATAAAATTTTATGGTGTTAGTTTTTCAAAAATACAATACCAAGCAAAGCAGTATTAGTAATTGTCGCTATGAAATCAACATTAACATAAGGAATCTGGGTTCGAGTCCTGAGCATACTTCTACATTTTACTATGTGCGTACTTGACATTTTGAGTTTTAGTAACGAAGATTTTAAGTCATCATGAAAAAGAGAATTCCTCGTAATGGTTACCTAGTTGGTCATAATGTTCCGAAAGGGGGTATGCCGACCCGCATTTCGTATTTATAACTAATTCATTCTGACAGCAGGGCTACGGCTATGCCCATGAGTAGAATAACACAACCTTACGGTAAACGCCCTCGCATTAATTATAATATTTAGCACAGTTGGTACGGGTACGTTTCTACAGATAGTTGCTGAACATGCCCAATATTTTTACGAAGAGCAGCTATAAGATCGATTCTGAGCGAATAACATCCATCAATCGGATCGGAGCCACCTCCACCCGTCCCCGGAATGGGAAAAGTGGCAGTGTTATATTATCTGTATTATAAATAATATTGATGAAGCTTTCTTGCATTATTCATAAAACACCTTTTTTAACACTCCAGCTAAGATTATAAACTATCTTAGAATCAAGCGCTCTTTCATCTAACGTGAAATCGATTGTTATTATTGCACTTCACTGTGATTAATGGGAGATGATTATTAATGTTTTACATTTTTTCATATTTACGTGCAATTGATTAACACGTAAGAGACAGAGATACTTTCGCAATTATAATATTGGTATAGATGTATTATAGATTATATGCAATACAAGTCTACAAAGGAGGCATAGTTGATTTATTGTTTCGAGGCTCGTTACATTTGTTATATGCAATATATTTAAATTAAGTTACGTGCTCGATGAGGTGAACGAATGAAGGGACCTCTGTTCAGAATTTCAATGTCATTGTATTTACTCGTACATAAGAAACGTATTATTCCCGAAGAAACTCTTCACATATCGCCTCAAATCTACTGCGTAATTTAAAAGGACTCAGTGCAGGAAAATATCTGCAGAGAAAGAATTCATTTCTTATTGTATAATTTTAACAGATATACATATCCTATACAATATATCATAACATAGACATACCTATCATATACGAGTATATTATCAATGATGATGACGATATATGTAATAAGATTACTCAAGGAATAATGATGTGGTTGTATTACTGAATTTTTTTCAATGAGTTATACTGTAAATAAATAAACATTCACACACTTACACCACCTCACTAAAATTTTCTGTGTGAGAGATTACATGGATATACACAAATATAACATCACAAATACCCGTAACCATCATCGTCTCTTGGCAGGCAGGTTCACTACCAACTATGCTATGGAGTCGTCATTACATAGAGCTCACTAACCGTAACCGAAACTATCGGATATCCGAAATAAAAATACATCTGGAACCGTCACCAAATCCGATAAAAAAGTTTAGAATAATTTCAGATAGGGGCAAATTCTAAATGAAATGAATATGACTGTTTTCGTCCGAGCCGATGCACTAGCCGCATCGCTTTCATATTTAGACGTTTTTATTATTTAAATTTAAGGTTTTTATAACATGATTATAATACCAAATAATAGCTAAAAAGCACGTTTAACTGTTATCTTGTACATACATTATATTTATTTACAAGTCCTAAATCATCTTATATCATTAATCAAAATTATCCGGAACAATCGATTAAATACGAAATAATGTCATATCCGTAACCGTAACCGAAACCAGTAAAATATTATTCATATATCCGTACCCATATTCAGATCCGAAATTACAATCCCTACTCGTGATAGTAACTTGATAAATAGATCTTGATAAAAAGATATAACGACCATTGTACTCAATCTCCTTCGTACATTATATTAATTTTTCAGAACACTTGCATTTGCTACTGGCGCTGCATTCTACTTAATAACAGGATTGAAAGGAAAATAAAAAAGGAACAAATGTTTGTATTTTAATATATTCAACTTTTTGTAATCGCTTAAAAACAGTTCTTTTTATCAAGTAATTTTAGCTTATGATATTTTGTAGATTATAATTTATTATAATTGGAGTTGATAATGTTTGATTATTAACGCCAATGGGCAAAATTATAAACCATTATATACCACTACTACAATAATTACTACTACTATTTTAATTAATCACATAACACAATCATATAACAACTTAAAAAGAAATTGAAAGATATTAAAAAAAAAAACAAATTAAACCTTAATAATTGGCAACTCATCTGAAAATAATACCAATGTTTTTTCGAATTGCGATAAAATTCAATCAACATCTTGCTATGATAATGTAAATTTTGGCGACTCATTTTTGCTTTTTATTCATTTCTTTCGTTGCTGTGAATAAAAAAGGTGAAACGTTTTCATATAAAAAATACATAGAAATATAATTTACCTTAGATAAAGTTCAATACTGATATAATTTTGAATGTTACCGTTATCAAATCTTGTTCCGAAAACTCGCTAATTTGGGATTCAACATAAATATAAATATTTCTGTAATTTTCCTTACCTACAAGTCTTAAGAATTTCATATCAGAGTCAAACCTAATTAAATCTATATTGTGTGTTTATGTTCTATCTTATGTTTAAGTGGCAGTGGGGAAAGTAAATATACTTTCTTTCATTATAATATCCAGTGTGCTATTTTCCGTATTTCCGATCGTGGCAAGAGTATTTTTGAATATCTTAACGAGATAAGCCCACCTTATGTTTTATAACGTTAATAAGTTCCTCATTTTCTTGTTATTTACATATAAGTTGGCGTTGAAGATGGTTGAGCTAGGTGACGCCGTCATCATCTGGATTTGGTGGTGCTTGATTAATTACCAAAAAGATTATACAGCACAGTACACTTTTTACATGTTACAAACAAATTGTAGTCAGTAACCCGTGCAAACCGAGTTCGTGTTGAATAACTCACTCGGTATTAAGCGTCCCGTGATCACAACTCTCCATAACGATTCACTCCACATGACTATATGACTTGTCTTTTGCTACGCTACTATAATCAGGTACTTTAATCCCATTCCACGACATGTTTGTTTGTTTGTATAACCTTTATTCAAAAAAATGAATGTTACTATAGGCGGACTTAATGCCTTGAGGCATTTATATAAATAAAAATCAATTGCTGAATGTATGAACGTTCAACACTGAAACAACAGCTTATCCGATTTGGTCGACATGTTTTTTTGTTTTTGTTACTGTCAGAAAATCCACCGGTTAACTGCGAGATTAAAATATGAAAATCGCAATTAAAAATGTCACATTCAGATTGACAGGCCTATTCAATGAAAGATTGAGTTGGATAAATCATTTCATGAAGAACTGGCTGACAGACAAGTCACAGCATAGAATATACGACGTAGCATTATACAAGATAAACATATTTGTTTAATGTTTTTTTGTTTATTTGTAAATTGCACCAGTAAGAAAGCCGCGGCAGTTCACTATTTTTGTTACTTTTTATGTAAGTAGCCGACAAACGAGCATTCGAGTCACCTGACAGTGAGCGGTCACCGCTGACCATGGCTGTCCGTAATGTCAAAGGGGTCATGGATATTTTGCCGGTTAACATAGAAATAGGGTCCGCCATTTCATGGCGATTTCTAAGCCGATATGCGTGATGTTTGAAAATTTATTACTAGCGAAGTCATCCCGTGTAAATACGGTGATGTTTGAATGATGAAATGCGGAAATAAACAATGAAACTCGTTAATGGATTGCGATAAATGAAATGTTATTCAAGACTTTTGACATTGGTAGTTGTTTCCTTGCGCGGTTATTCTTAATAATAAAGTAGGTAAAATGATACACATAAAAAATATTATCAAAAAACTTATTGTCTGCTTTTGCACTGCAATGCAAAAAAAACTCTATTGCTGCGTGAATTCATTTTCCTATTGATAATTAGATAATTAATGAACAGGATGTTTGTAGTCAGTGTCAAAATACTGGATACTTAACAAGGGAATTGCATCAACTGCACTGTTTATCGTTTTAACTGACCGTCAATCCAGATTCCAGAAATGAATTAATGTTGTAATAGAAAACATTTTTTTTTACTTTAAAGTTAAATCGATTTTTTTTGTTCATTAATTAACATTAATATATACATGGATTTAGTAACAGAGAACTTAGCAAAGTGACGCCAGATGTTGTTAAATACTATTAAAGTCATTACTTTATTATGAAGAGTAAATAACCGCCCACATAACTATTATTACTTTTACGTTTTTATCAGCCTTTTATAAATTTGATGTTTAACCTACTTTATTATTTAAGAGTGGTTTTGCTGACTAAAACACAATAAAATTCTGATTTATTAACCTATTAAAAGAGTTGAATACTAAGTTTAATTTTATTTCTCAAGATAACAGATCCAATTTCCACGATAAATAATCGACATCTAGGATCGTACGCGACATCAATACAAATATAAATTATAAATAATATCTAAACTATTGACGTGACAGATGCATGCTAAAATTATAAAAAATATATATTTATGTCCAATAACATTCCCGTCTCTGTCGTCCCGTATTCCGTCCCGATATTTGTACACTCTTTTTCACATGTGAACATATTTCATATTAGCAACAACAATGAGTTCACAGTGGCTGAGTATCGGCGAGCTGATTCGCCCGGCCGCGACCCCCACCGTGACGTCACTTCCGCAGTCAAATCGCTTCCGGCGCACCCGCGGATTCTTTGACATTTATTCTTTGTTAAAACCGACGTGGCAAATTATCTGCTGATGACTCGTGTGATCAGCCTTATGGAAAATATTGTCTATGGCAAAATAATGGAATTTGTGTATTTTCTTAAGGTACAGTACATTATATACAGTTTAATTTATATACTTAAGCGGATTCACAACTTCCTTCTTGACCGTCAACATATCATTTTGCCTTTGGTGTTACGGACCGTTAAGGATTGTCATGGGCAGCGTGGACCACTTAACATCAGTAGCCCGTCTGCTCGTCTGCCTATCTGTTGTTTACATTAAAATACTCTTATCGAAACAACTTACATTTTCTTCTCCTACTAGAAACAAACGAACAAAGTTTGACTACGCTTATGGAAACTCAAACACTCTTACGTACTATAATTATTTAGTTTGTATCAATAAATTCTTTTAAAGATTTTCAAGACCAGTACAATTACCGAACTCTTTGACTTTCATGGAGAATGGCCAATGCCTCGATTAACATTGGGAATATAACGCAACCAAAACGAGTGATTTTATTTAAAGGGAGGCTAGCCAAACACGTGAATAATACATAAATATACAAGGTTATGAATAAAGAATTTCAATCATAATTTGATTACAAAGTAAATTATTGAATCCCTATCAAATCGTTTTAAAGATAAGTAAGTATCATAAGTATTACTTATTATACTAATGGATGTGTAGGTAGATTAACATGAACAATTCAATTCATTATTCACATATATTGACATCACGACATACTTTGTCGAAGTGAAAGTGATGCTTAATAGTTATATTATAAGAATACGGCAAGTGGCAGTGTATACAATTTATTAAGACTAATAATTACTTTATGACATGTTTAATTTCAGATTATAAACTAATTATAGACATATAAGCTACTACTAGATTGTAAAGTTAAAATACTATTTTTGTAACAATTAACGAGATTGGTTCTTATAAATATATACATACTACGAATGCAATTTATTATTAAAACTACTTCTAACGTTCCAAGCTACTAAATAATTTACTTCATTATAAACAATTACAATAAAATAGATACATTAGGAAAAGTGAGCTTCTGAAGCGTATTTTTTCTTTTACGTACGTTGTCATAAATGGTTATCTTTCTACGGTTAACAATTCGTATATTAATTTATGCGCCAGGATTTATATGATTTATGAATGTAACATATGCCAGGTTATTTACCAAAATGAAAATAAATTATACATATAATACAATTCGAACTGATTGCTTTCTGTCCATGAAGGATTTATGAGTAAAATTGTTATTAGGGACTTTTATTAACGCAAAAGAAGCAATTTGTGTTTGTTTATCTGTTTGACTATGTGTTTGTTCGGACTAATCTCAGAATCGGCTTAACCAATTTCATAGTGGTTTTCACTAATGTATTGCAAGAAGCATCACAATATTTAAAGTTAGTTTCATCGCAGTCCCTCCATAATCAAACCCAGTCCTAAACCATGCAGGTGCTATCCCTAAGCGTAAGGGGTTGTTTTTCTGAAGGAACGCGAGGGCAGTTTGCTAGTAGATAATATAAAAAAATTGGCTTTTAAAAATGAGCTTAGATAGGTACGCAGCAATAGTATGTACAAAGTAAATGTGTCATTGGTTTATAAATAAAGTCGGAGATTCCAAGGTCGGTGCACAATTCATTCGAGCATAACAAATGATCACGAATTTGCTAACACGATAAAAGTATTTGCTAGAATATTTGGTTAGTATATTATTGACGAACTAAGGTAATACATGCATGATTGATACAGTAGATCCAACAACCGTGGAATAATATGGTTATCGTATAGTCATTGGCCAAGATTCATACAATGATGATGCTTTTGCATTTCGTGATTCAATCAAGAAATAATATGAGAAGTCCATTTTTGATGTAATTTTTTTTCTTAATTAATGCTGTTAACTAATATTTGGATTTCTTTCAAAAAATTTATGTGTAAACATAAAAATAAATTAACCTTTCCTTTATACATCCAGCAAATCGCGAATAACTCCAATATCTACACTAATAATATAAAGAGAGAGTGCGAATTTTGTGAATTTGTGGTTATAATGAGGGTAACCTCCGGAACCACGGCACCTAATTGTAAAAAAATATATCTATTACATGCTTCCTTTAAAATATTCAAGATAATATTAAAAACCTTAATCTAAGTCGGTCACAAAAAAAAAAATAACGATGCAAGTATTTTTTAAGGAATTAAAAAGTACCATTACCTGTATCTTACTATATATACAGTATAGTACATATATAGTCTCTAATATATATATATAATATAAATACTTAGTGTATTTACATTTAACGTGCAACTTCGTTTGTTCTTAATAATAATTTTGCCACCTACAACAACTACTCATTATATTTAAATTATGTTATAATTTAGAAAAAAGGTCCAACGTTACAACCCCGACTGTGAAATACTGATTGCAGTATTCATGTAGTATTTACGACCGAAAACGCCAAGGATAACACACGCTTGACAGTGAATTCGCCACACTGGCGTGGTCGACGATTGTTCAATTCTAATTTTAGTTTATTTTGCAGTCAAACTAAGACATGTTTATTGTGTTACATATAAATTTTGCAAACAGTCTAACGTAAAAACTGTTGTTATATGAATAAGGGGGACCGTCAAGTGTCAAAGAGGATATTAAATTGATGTGATGTATGTTTAATAAATGCGTTTAAATTGGCTTGAATGTAATTTAAAATTAAAGGCAAGAATACTCAAAAACCTAATATATCTCAAAAAGAAAATTGTATAGAAATATTCTACTATTGGATACATTGGCAAGACGTTTACAAATCTTTCTATAATTATTTTATTAAGCTTAATATGTCAAAAAGAATGAAAAAAAAATTTTTTTTTTTTCATTATTTTATTCTAGGCAGGCTTTTTATAGAGATACAGGGTAAACATATTAATTTGGAATTAATGTCTGTTTATCTATCTAGTTATTGCAGGAAACTTCTAAACAGATTGAAATGATTCTTGGTATATTTATTACTTATATTATATTTTCATGCTAGAAATTACATGTGTCCTCGCGGAATAGAACATATTTTTCCTGTTAAAGGGTTAAGCACTTTCGCTGCTTTTCTTCAGCTATTATAGCAAATAAATATGTTTATAAACAATCCCTATATTAATAAAATGGGGCGGTTATATGCCCGATAAAAACTAATGACAATTATTTATAATAGTTCATTGATGAATTAGACCAAAATTTATTGAATCGTGTAGCATTTAATATAAATTTAATGACGATAAAGAACTGAACCATTTGAATTTAAAAAGACAAAATTTTATTTTCAGCAAATAAATAATATTTAATTAACATCTTAATATTTTATTCAAGGTTAAAACTTTGTACACAACAGTTCGGTGAGAGGAAATTTTGACGGGTAAATTCCCGCACTATAATTTAGATTGAAACGTTCGCACGTTAATTGAAATTCCTGCACTGTACCTCGCATCATCCATACCTAACATAGATCGATAATTTAGACAACATTGCATTAATATTGTTCTTTAATGATATCGTGAGTTAATTTTATACAGGAGCATTTTGGAAATTCCGCTAATAAGGAAGTCGCAGCCCACCGCAACTTTGTTCGTGTTGATCTGTTATCTTATCTTATCTATCTCAGTAGATATTACGTAGCTATAATCTACACTTAACACTGAATATTACAAAACAAAGTGAATGTCACATGATACCTTTGTCCATCCGAAAAAATATACCTTTCAAATGGTAAAATAATTTTTCAGATAGGTGCCGTAGTGGAGATTACTCTCCGCATATTATATGT
>DWPT01001877.1:0-17412 GCA_018251895.1 Agathymus mariae mariae | reverse complement strand
CCAAAGCATAGCCTGTTCGTAAGGTTGACAGAACGTGATTAATAGAAAGACGGCCATTTTTAGAAATCTGTTTATCTGTTTAAGTGGTAATAATATTTATATGTATTGATGTACCGTAAGTCTCGATCATAACCAAAACACAGTATTCAAGGAAGGAATCGAAAATTTAATGAGTTAATTAATAAAAATACTGGCATAGTTTTAATCGAAGAATTCGATTTAAAATTCAGTGCGTAAAACCTTTTCTTTATTGATTTCGTCTAAAAATGCCCACCTCGACTAAAGTGGACAACCAACGGTATTTATACAATTAAAAGCGTCATTTTACAGCTTCAAATAACCCATTACACACATTTCTCCGGAAAAAAAGTCTGAATATAACGAGTATTCCGTTTAAACAATGTATGCATCCGCAATGGTGGTTCAATGGTGAATACCATTGAACATTTTCCAGGAGTAGTAAAATGCGTCAACGCAATACTAAAAAACAACCTGTCTATTAAAATAAGTCTTCAAGCTAATTAAATTACATGCATTAAATTCTGAAATATTTGACTATTATCGCGCATTCATCTATCGTAATAATTTAAATTTACCACTCATTTTCGTTTTGAGTTGAATCATAATTCTGAAATGTGTAGATATACAGTAAAAACCAAGCAGAATCTTGTAGCATGGATAACCATAGATAACCTAACCTAATGGTGATTGAAACGGCTTTAAGAAAATATACAAAGTTACTTAGAAAGTCCTCCATAAATTTTTTGGATTTCCTATGTTGATGTTGGTAAATTCTCAGCACATGACTCTCGAACAGTCGAGTTTAAACTTAGTTAGTTAGGAAACTCTTTTTTGACTGCTGCGTACCTTAAGGTGAATGGCAATATTTTTAGAATTTTCATTTTTATTGCAGGAAATCGAGTTCCTAGTGGTGGAGGCAAAGAAATCGAATCTCGAGCCGAAGCCGACGGCGCTGATTTTTCTAGAGGCCTAACATCTACTGTCCCTCCCCGCCAGCGATCCGCCGGCCGCGCTGGGCGCCGCGAGTCCGGAGGTCGACCTCACCGCGCACACCACGGAATAGCCAACTCCAACCTGCGCTGCCACATGCTCTTCTGAACGCACTGTTCTGTATACGTGCCTGTTGAACTCCTGACAGCGCGACTTTCGTCTTGCTTCGTCCCCGAGTGAAATCTCACTACATAACAAATTGCGCGCGATTGCAAGTTGCAAGATGCTCTCGCAAACACAGCGCTAATAAAAAGAGCAACCCAATTGCTCAGTACTGGACGACGCGTTTAAGACGAGGTGTATGTAGTAAAGTAATTCTCCGGCAAGCTGAATAACACCATCGTTGTAGAGTTTTGCAGCTGAAGAATCACTTCATTATAAATATTAACTATCAAGGTTAAAAAAGGCTGTGGAACACAGCACTCGCAGGCCGTATAAAGAACAGCCGGTGATAGATGCTCGCTCTAAAGAAAAAGTTCAACATTTAATGGATGACCAACTTCCCTAACTTTTTACCAGACGTTGCAACGGACTGATATGAGAAGCAAGTAACGAAAGAGAAGTCACGCAGGACTTATAGTAGTGGGCTAAATGAGATATATGGCACACGGGAGGCAACTAACCTTTTGTAAATCTTGACGAATTGAAATGAAATTGTAAAGTTTTGTACTAATAACACTGCCCAAAGAATAGTTGACCCGTTCTCGTAAAGAAATAGGTCCGCATCAATTCTCGAAATTAATTGGGTAGTGCAATCAAAATTTTTTAAACAATTTTCTAGAAAGTAGCATTACAAATTTTACCATTAGTAGGTGACTGAATTTTATAAAAATAAAAATTGTCCTACATTACAATTGTAATCGAAATCAAATTAAAAATTATAACGAGTAAATTTTTTGCAATTAGATACAATCGAAGCGAACGGCAAGCAATTAATAGAACTAGAATTGTAAAGAAACAACGATAACTTAGATCTTTCAATATTCATTTTGGTACGAGTCGCGCTGATATTAAATAGATTGGCATTGGTGCTATGAGATATAATTTTATTTTCAAGAAACGTTTGAGATGTTGAGTCGTGTTCACGTAAGTAGTTATCACTAGAGAATCGAATAGAGCTTCCTCGGCGCGAAACATTGCATTTCATGATTGGTAAAAAGATTTCACACGCGGTCGTCATCCATGTGCCATTGACGTTGCATCGGGTGCTGAGTATGCTGAGTATGAGGAGCCATGCTTGGTACCCATTAATGCCATTATTATGCAAGCATAATATTGAATTCTTGGGTACTGCGTACTGTAACATCTTTTTTTCATAATTACGTTTTAATTTTGTAATTTTTTTTACAATACAGTAACGTTTGGTCCTTCGAGCCCCTTCATAGGGCTTATAATGTAAATAGCAGACATGTTAATTGTTGATATCTGCAAAGAACTGACATCTAGTAAGGAATATTTAAAATAAATTAAAAGGTAGTTATTTATATAAAGATGTTGCGTGTGCGATTGTTTTGAGCGCAGTACTGTAGGTGACTCAGTAGTCGACAGTGGCGGTCACTCATTCCAGCTCGTTGTATCGACGGTAGAGACGTGTCCTAGAGCCTCATCAACGTCGCTATCAATAGAGCAGAGCTTGCAGCACGCGGCGCACTCTAAGCAAGTTGTTATCATACGTTTAGTAGGAAATTTCACATTACTTTGTTTTATTCATGTTATTAATTTAACACAGTTGTTTCCTTGAAACAGAAATACATATTACTTTTATATAAAATTTTACTTTAGTTAACGTTTTCATTTAGATTAATATATTAATACACTCATTAGTTTATCATATTTGATTGTTATAGTCATAATGCTTAGTTACATCGACAGTGCGCCATACGTCATTCCATCGGTAGCTAAGCGGTGAGTTAACGAAATTATGGCGGAGAGGGATTTTAGCCCGCTCTTTTAATTACGATAAGCGTTAGAGTAATCAAATGTGTGCAATATAATCGATATTAGATGTAATGAAAATGACTTGACTTTATGGTTGCAATAAAGTTTAATTTGAAGCTAAGTTGTGCGCAGTTTGAAATTAACTAAATTCATATTTACAGTAATTAAAATATATATATAAAAATATACGAATATCTCGGTGTACCCCAACCTGTTGGTGTGTTTTGCTACTGCTTGTAATACTCGTAAACCATACCTACCAGCTGTAGATATCTTAACTTACTTCGCGACCTTATCAGTTTATCGTAGTACATGTAAATTAATACTTAAACGTTTTATGTACGTACTAAATTATTTACTTGTTTGTCAAATAATTCATTCATCTAAAAATGTAAATATAATCTATTTGTCTATATTTGTAAGCTGTAAATAACCTGAATGTATTGTAAAATAGAATAAATATTTCTTACATATAGTGCCAAAAGCATATATATTACGACAGTCCCTCGACTTTTGTCTGTACAATGCAATGCTAAGTAATAACTAACAAACAACAACAATAACCTATTCTGTCACAAAACTGTCTACGTGGCATGTCTCACTGAGTACGCTTTCTCATATCAGGATTTGATATGTAACTTTTAAATTCCTGTTTAATGAAATTATTTAAACAAAAAAACCCCCCTTCCTGAGCCATACATATTGAACAAAAAGCAGCATTATGACAATGGCATATTCAATTGTAATCGTTGACAAAGACATTTATTTACTCAAATCGCGTCAATAAAATTAAAGCTATCTGATAGCTTGTTGTTGACTAAATATAACCTCAATCGGTTTACAGCAAATCAACCTCGTTCGTTAATCTCGCGCTACATTTTATAAATATTGTATTTTTCTATAATTATCTGCATTGAGGCACTTCATCCAACAATTAATTAAGTTTTGCATTATGCATCCCGTATAATTTTTCTCTACGACATATGATATTTCGAATACAATATTATTATTTGTTAGGCACTTGTTAGCTCGATACTTATACTAATCCTAGAACTTGCCTTGTATCTTAAATGTGGATGGTACTTATCGATTAATAACGTACCCGATTAGTGGTTTCATATAACGCATGTTAATTCGTTAATAGGTACATACATATATATCAAAAATTAACAAAACGACAAAGTAGGTATGTGTGTGCATTCTGTAGATTTTCTAGCGTGTGATATCAAGTTTTTGTACAGATTTGACAAAAAGAAATACTGGAAGCAGTGGAAGATCCAAAAGAAATAATTGTCAAGTAATTATCGGATGAAATTCCAAATAATAAAAACAAGTACAGAGTACAGTACGAATACAGAGTACTGCCAACAACATAATATAACAAAAGTCTGACAATCGAGTTAAATGCTATTAATGTTAATTCAAGTTTGATCGAGATTTAATGACAGTTTCTGCAACTAGGTCCAGTGTTAGTTTAAAAAAACTTGAACCACATCTAACTCAGTTTTGATAAAACTGATTTACTATAAATCACTTGAAATTTTGCACAGCAATGCTACAAATCGTAAAGGTCTTGATGGCGGAAATTAAAAGCTTCAAGTTCCGCAGTTTTAAAAACAAATTTATCTATGAAAAATATTAAGCTAACTACAATTATAGAACATATCGCAATGTAACCCTGGATACACCGCATGCCTACGAAATCCGTGAACGTGAACGCGCTTTTTATGTTTATTACTTAGGGCTTAACTATGTTGAGCCATATATTGTTAAAATCGTACTATACTGTGATTATAATTTAGTATAAGTAGCATCTCACTTATTTACGTTTACTTCAAAATGGGTTATATCTATAAAATATTATATTATCTAAAATTATAAGGATCTCCTTGTTACATATTATATTACTGTAAATCCATAATGCTAGATTTTGTTTCTTGTTCAGAAATTTCACAGCGCATCGAGTTGTTGCCCTTGATTGGGACCATTTACTATTTTCTTTCAACAATCATATTAAAATTAAGTGAGTTGTTACTTAAAAATCATAATTATTATATTTTAGAAGTGCAGTAAGCGCGCTTCAATTTAAGTCAATTCATTTACATAATAATTCATAAAAACAAAAGCAATTTAAATGTAGTTAGTAAGAGTCATAATAATCATTGCAAAGGGTGCGATTTTTTTACTCATCTTCCATTTGAGTACATGACATATAACTATCGATTATGTTGCGATGGTATTTTGTATGTTTCATTAAACTTCAGCCAACTATTCTGATGGCAAACCTTACAGCGCTGTTTAATCAGCTCAGTGATCCTGTTATAAATTCTATACCGTCCAATTATTTTGACGTTTAGTTTTCAGTACGGCGATGGCGGTGTGTTATTGTGAATATTGCGATCGGTCACCTAGCTCTCGACGAATCGATTACGCTCCATCAATGAATTATCCGCTACGCACTATGTATACACTTGGAGTCGGTATTTCGTTGATGAAATCTATGTTGTAGTCTGTTGTTAAGTTTGCCGTTGATGACAAAATATATTGTTATCTAGATAATGTGTCGTTTAATTCATTATCATCCATTAAAATCTGTAAAATTATCACAAAAATACTTTGGGAGTGTAAGATATTTCGCCTATCCTTAAGTCCAATCCCACCTTCCCTTCTTCATCTTGCACCTTACTCAAAGACAGACGAGCCTATGGCGATTGTTCCGTCTAGTTGGAGGTCGCTCTGTACCAACTAGTTTAATTTTAATTATACTTGTACTCAGAGGCGAGGTTCTTTACCTGCCTGCTAAGCCACTATCCTCATTTTAGAATCGAAGATTGTATTGTAACGATTGTAGTGTCGCTGCCTCTGCGCCACTAAAAAGGCGATTTAACTACTTATCAGTAACCAGTAACCTTCAGATTACCATTGACTCGGTTATTTAGTTGTCATCGATCGACATTAGAAATGCATGTCTAATTGTAGACGTAAGTTAGTTGATAATGTCGGCTGTACAGCGCCTTGTTTAATAAAATAGCAATTGAATCTCAAAGCTGATTGCTTTTAACGCATACGGGAGAGAAGATTTTAAATTTAACTTATCGTATAATGCATGTATTTTTCTACGAATTAGTGCTCCCAATATACTTGAAATCAAATAACAACAACAAAAAAAAAACTTTTTAGTAAATTATTAAGATACGGGAAAAAAATTATTAAGAATTATTAGGAGATTGATAATATTTTTAAATTATACTTTTCATCAGAACTAAGTCACACTACTTTAAAAGTCATTCATTTTACATTATTAATTGTTTAGTTATGTAAGGCGCATAAGTAACTCTACTAAGCAGAAGTCCTTGCCTTACATTTGAAGGAAATTTGAACCTCATGGTCCACTATTAGGTGTCCAATATCAAAGTCATAATTTCGTAAATTATTACGAAAATGGATTTTGCTTTACTTAAGTAAACAGCTTAACTAGGATGAGGTGAAGGGCAAAACAGATACGTAGGACTTATGTCCATTCATCATATAATACGAATAACATGGGCGATCGAATATTTTATGGGCTATAGGATACCGGAAAATACCCGTGGGCCGGACAGTTGCTTCATGGGTATTTCAACAGTGTACTGAATGAAAACCCTCCACTATTGAGCACGGTCTTATGCGGATATTCTCATGTCATTCCATAAATAAATACCTAAATATAACTTTAGCAGAATAGAAGTCGTAATAAACATTGGCTTCATTCTTCTTTCCATTCTTTTCGTTGTCAGTTGTCAGTTAGGGATACCTCGGCAGAAAAACTTCAAAGCTAAATTCTGATTGTATTTCGATCTCACGAAATATTTAGTATACCTACTATAAAAATAATGTTGTATTGCACTGCATTAAAAACATACATGAAATATGTGGTCTTTAGTCCATAGGACGTGAATATTTTGATAATGTAAGTGTCGTAGGTTGAATTGATAAAACATGAAATTATCGATCACGTTATGAAGTGCTCACGTTTGATTTTATTAAAATACAATATGTGGTCCGAATTTATATGGTTTATTTTATGTTATATCATTGCATGGTGCTCATAGAAGTATTTAGGCATGTGTTACTTGGTCTACATTCTAACCTACCCGATTTAACTAGAGATTCTGTTTCAAACCTGGATAAAAATGTAGAAATAAGATAAGTGATACTCACATACAAATAACATGCCATTGTGCGTCTTAATCCATCAACCCAATACGAAGATGACATTTGTACCGCTCTACCGCTCTACCGCCGCTATGATGCGCCTCATTTTAAACACCTATAGCAGTGGATAATGGGAAAACAGTAAAACGACATTATCAAGGTTATATTTCACAATATTACGAAATGGTCGTCAATTTTAGACATTGTCAATTCTACGAAAACACCACTATATATATATACGTGTGTGTGTATAATATATATATTATAAACGTTTACACACTAGCGCACTCAATTGAGTGACTACAGCGTAGACGCATAACTAAGACAAAACGAAGTGTGGTTCTGCCGTTATTATCACCCAAATATTTGTTATGTGAGCGAACAACAAATGTGTCATACACTTTTGGTGCCGGCGTGCCAAACATGGCAAATATATGTCGCGTGTTTGGCTTCTGGACAAACAAAACGAACGTATTGTTGTGACTGCAACTTATTTTTACTTAAATGCAACTTACTAAATCCTATAACATTGTGATGTATAATATTGTAGAAGTAAAAAATTGTAGAAGTATAATATTGTACAAGTACAAAGTTACTTAATGAGTGAGTTCAAGTGACCGAGTGAACGAATTGTAGACAGTCCACACACATATTCGGCTTATTTATGTCCTTTGAAACCGATAAGTGGATGGATAAGCGTATTTGCTATTCGCGCTTATGCGTTATGCGTACGAAGAGAGCAAATATAGACGACTGAGCCATGCACACTTTTTCGTAATCGGGCGAATAAGGCGCATAACAAATTACATAACGAAGTGTGGTGCCGCCTTAATAAGTAGTATTAAGTGTTTTCAGAATAGAAACTATTCCGCTTGGAAATTTCTTGCCGCTTCTTGTTGCCTATACTATTCATTATATGGACTTGCTTAGTGCCATTTTCGAAAAGTTTTTCAACTACCTACTTCGAATAATTTCACTTCTATGAACCACCTCAACATACATATTTGAAACCCTTACTCAAAAATAATAAATAAACGTTCATACACCCACAATGACGCACTACGTTTCCCTGTGTGACGATGGGCATGGCTGTACACAAATATGACATCAGAAACACCTATGACCTGAGAACAAATATTTATGTCACATAAATATTTCGACCGGGATCCGACCACAGGATCCCGCGGTCGGCAGTCAGAGTCACAACGAACTGGGTTATGTGGTTGCCGATTTTATGCATAATGTATAGTAGTTCTAAAAGGCAAAGTATTATTTTTTTTTAATTATTAAAATAACAAAAAATTTAATTAAATAGTTCACAACAAAGCAGTATTATAATTGTAATTAGGTTTGTTATTGATTTTATTCTAACAATCAGTTTCCGGTAGGGTTGCTAGGAAACTATAAGTAAATGCTGGTTTAAATTATTCGATGTATTACAACATATATGTATGTAATATGTATCAAGTATGACAGAATAATATTCAAAATAATAACAAATATTACCTACGCACTACATCCGCAAACAAAACAAGTTTTATGTATCACCTTCAGTGATAGAAAACAAAACCTGGTATCGTGCCGAAAAATTAAAACGATCTGATGCAACTATTTTTAACTCGCAGTCATGGATCTCATGCAACTCAACAACAACATAACGAGCAGACGCGGCGCGGCTCACGGAAGTGTCACGCGTCACAGGTGTGTGGCGCTGGCGTCGCGTCGCTCACGGTAAAACAGAAACGTGTTACATCAGCCGCCGCCATACTAATTCGTGTAGAATTCCGGCCGTGACATATGGCAAAACAAATTGTCGAATAATACGATGCAAAGCCATTCTATATTCATATTATCATCAAACTTCTCAGTATGGTTGTTCTAACTTCTCGACGATTTGAAATATAGACATGAAGTTCGAAATATTATATATTAACACCCATAAAAACTGGCTTCTCTAACAATCAGTGTGCACCGAAACAGAACATAAGACAACACATTACATTTTTATTTACTAAGTCTTTACGTCACTGACAGTGTAATAAAAATTACTGCAGCTACCTATCGAAACTTATTTTCCTTGAAGATATTAAGTGAAAAAAAATAATGTACAATGATACTATGTAAATAAATACTATGGCAAAATCACATTGGACAATAGTTGTAATAAAAAAAGTTTAGCTACGAGAAACTTGACGAAACTTGTAATTATAGCATAAAGTGAATTTGAGAAATATTTAAAGACCATTACTTTGCTCTTCAATTTGGTTCCTTTTTCTCTCAATCCGATTTTATTTCTATGGTATATTATTTTCTCTCCGTTAGTTAATATATGCATATTTTTTATATTGTATTATATGCTATACCAAAGGCATTACTTATGCGTTTTCGGCCAGGAAATGAGAAGAAGGTAAGAAAGAAAGTACTAGCTCTCAAAACCCCCAGTCGGAACACGACGAGTCGTTTGGCGGCTAACTTAAGAAGGAGGGTGGTAGCTAGTCAGGCTTCACGGAAAGATAATAATACCAAAAATAATATAATCTTTACGCGAAGCCCTACCACCAAGAAGGCTGGCTTCTGTCGCCTCTTACGACACCCTTTTCTGCCAGCGTGGGATTGGGAGAAGTATTCTAAGCCGCCCCAATACGGCCAAAAGAACATGATATATGTAAGAACATGAAACGAACCAGACGTAAAATCGACAGACTCATCAGTCTTTATTGTCTGTCAAATGTTAAATATCAAGCTTTTCTACCCACCATTATTCTGCCTAAATCATGAAACTACCGGTATAAAATAAAAATACATAAGTATCCATTATAAGGTATACTTCGATTTTTTTATTTACCAGATTTGGTTAGTATGCAAATCGTATTGCGGCCGAATTACTAAGTTACAAAAACATTTGAGTATCGTTGTATATTTGATCGTGGTTAATTTAATATCTGATACCTATGCTTGTGTGTCTCTACTCCAGGCGAAGGTATTTCTTAACAACTTCTTTTCCTACCCGGTACCGTTTTGCAAGGGATATATGAAATGATTATAATATATACGTATAATAATATTATAACTTATCGCTTTACGTGCATGAACGTAATATGAGATAAAATATTATTGGGCGTCTTTATTGACGCAGTAGATCACAAAACAACAGTTGTTAAAATTTTTGTCTGTTTGTCTGTGCTTTTGTCCGCGCTAATCTCAGAAACGGCTTAACCTATTTCCTTCTGGATTTTACTAATGTATTGCATTAAGCATCACGTAACTTAAAATTTGTTTCATTGCAATCCGTCTATAAATAAATAAGTTATAAATTAATTTAAAATAATGCGGGTACTATTTCTTAGCGTAAGGCGTAGTTTTTATGAAGCGAAGCGAGGGCAGTTTCCTAGTAATAATATATAATATATTAATATAACGAACTAATATTCACATTAGCCAAGTTGCGTTGCTCGTGTAACTCATTGCGCTCACGAGCGGGAACGAGCAGCTCGCCTGTTTTGTTGTGCTGTTCACTCCATCCTGTCTTTGTACATTGTACTCAAAACTAGGTCATTCGACGGGTATACTTGTGAGCATATAATAAAATATTATGCTGTACTTCCGATAATTTCAATGTCATAATACTTGTTTAAAACATTTAATTATACCCTTTATAACAGGTAGGTAAAATAGAAAATGAAACGGCAACAATACAGCACAATTATAGTAAAGAAAATCTCAAAACGACAAAGAAATGTCATGACCTCGCGCACGCGCTTGCTTGTCGCAAGTAGGTAAAGGAACACTGAAACCTTACAGAGAGCAACCGCGATATATGAAAGCGCTCCTTGAACTTTTGATCTTGATCAACTTGATGGATCAGCGTTACATACAATACCAGGTTATTTCTGAAATTCCATTGCGAGGTGAGATAATTATGTTAGTTTCATCCAGTCATAATTTCAATTTGTGTGATTTGAGACATTCCCATGTGTCGTAGGCTCAGCGAACTTCCTAGCATGTTTTAAGGGCGCAGAAAACATGGAACGTGTGTGTGATTCTTTGCAGCAAAATTTTACACAGAAGCTGAATATTGGATGTATAACATCTTTATAGATAGCAGTCACATTTAAAGAGCTCGTCACACCGTCTCGTAGACAAATGTCGCTTGCTTTGTATGTATCTACAGGACCGCGATCCACCAAGTTCCAAATACACTTTTCGCCATGCATTTTAGCGACCGTACAACGAAAACACTCTGTATGGTCTGTTACTCATGTGGCACATGACGCGCCGCTGAGATATCTTGCTCCAATTTCAACCGGATCGTGTGGTCGGGCCAAGTCAGGGTGTTCAGAATACTTAAAATATAACTTTACGTTTTCATATTAAATTAAAGAAACGGCTTACTATTTCATTTAATTTATTATATATTTAACTTTCTTCATGGCCGACATCGCATTAGTTCTGCCTTTGGTCTTACTAAGGTCCATGGGCGATGGTTACCACTTGCCATCAGGTGACTCGTCTGCTCGTTTGTCAGCTATTTACATTAGAAATAAGCTTCATCTTAATCTTATAAATAATAACAATTGATATCGGTCGATTGATTTACATATCAGTATCAACTGATAACAATATTAATCTTTCTTATAAACCTATAAAAAGTTAAGTTTCGTTTTGGCATATTACGAATTAATTGAATTTACATTTCACATTCTAGTTTCGATTTTGTTGACGCGATTGTTCATAACCAGGGATGTTATGGAGCTCCGTAACCGTAACCGAAACTATCGGATATCCGAAATAAAAATATATCCGAAACCGTAACCGAAACCAATAAAAAAGTTTCGGATAATTTCGGATAGAAGCAGTCTAAATGAAGCACGTCATAACTGGTTTACGCTGACCGTGCCGATGCATTAGCCGTATCGTTTTTTAGGTTTTAGATACTTTTGATTATTAAATTTGATTTTTCTGTGTTTAAAATACCACATAAAACCTAAAAACAAAGTCAAACTTTGTAAATACACTATAAGTATTTTTATATTTTTTTATAAGTCGTAAATTATCTAATATCCGTAATCGAAATTATCCGAAACAATCGGATAATCCGAAATAATTTTATATCCATAACCATAACCGAAACCGGTAAAATATGATTCATATATCCGTATCCATATCCAGATCCGAAATATCATATCCATAACATCCTTATTCATAACTATACAAGGATCCGACCTCTATCTTAATTTGTCACTAATTTTTATTATGAATAAATACCTAAATTTTATTGATAATGATTGGGCTAATATTAAAAATTACATGGTGTAAATAAATCAAAACATATACCAACTTTTTTTTAAATAACTAACCTCACGAGAATATTTTCATGGTATATTGATGAAACTAAATGATAATATTTATATTACGAATGAAGAAAATACATATCTATTTATAAATAAATCTAAGTACCTAACTTACGTGATATCTATCGCATCCGTTTCATTATTCATAAACATCATTAAAATAATTAATTAGGACCGATAGAAATTAACCTTATGAATAGAAAAATGCGTCTATTACATTAATATCTTTCGTTATTACTCGGCGGTGTCGGTATTTCCATTTATGGCATTTAATGACAGCCAAGCCCAGAAAAAATTGCAGGGCCATTCATAAAATGATGCAGTGCGCATACAAGTAATATAAACAAGCAGTTTTGAACGATCCTTCTATATTTTCCACATTTGTAAATATTTAATGAAATTAACAGTCTGTTTAACAGTAACAACAAATTTACTAACAACTTTGAATTATAAAATACTTGAACGCTTTTGTATTTCCAACCGCGCTGTACCGTGAACCCAACTATCTCTAAGTGTACGGCCTTATATCACCTTAACTGGATCAAACTCAGTAATAACTTAATTTTTATCAGATGATATAGCTGCGGACCGAGTTATACCGAGTTACTGATTATGATGCATGTACATATAATGCGCGTGTGTGTTTCGAACTGTGATACTGATTAACTGATTTATTATAATAAGATTAAAAATACTATTTATATGTTATATAGTAAAAAAATAACAAAAACAAAAAAAAAAAAAAACTACTTCAGTGAAAGTATTCAAAGCTTACATAAGATTAATAGGATAATTAAATACATTTTTAAAATTAAATTTTCTGTTATTTATGACCAAATCAATGTTTGGATCTCTCTATTATTCTTTAACGTTCAAGCCGTGATACCATAGGTCAGGCATCAGACAGATCAAATCATAGTAGCTACATTAAATAATAGTACAATGTAGATTATATTTTATTGACCCAATTGAAATTTAAAATTTATTAGTTACTTAAAAAAATTGTTAAATAAAAAAATACGTTTTAGTAAATTGTACATAACTCTAAATATTTCAAAAAATGAAGCCGGATACCTTTTGATGATATCCCTCAGAAAAAAAAAAAAAAATAACATTTATTAGTAGGTATATCCTTCCATTTCCAAAAGTTATCGCCAATTAAGGTATGACCTATGAGGTTATAATAATTATTCTTTAATATTTAATCGATCGTAACATATCCATAATAGATATCCCGAATAATTCCGAAGTTCTAAATACTGGTTTTTCTGTGATGGATCAGGACCCGGTGCCGGGTAATGCAAATAAAATCCCAGATTCCTTCATTAAGCAACGCTTGTTATTCCTTTGTTTAAATATGATCATCCTTAAATTATTTTTCATAATCAAAGTTTCAATTCGACATCATAATATATTAGCAAACTGCGATCGCTTCGCTTCAGGAAAACTACGGCTGACGTTATTTAAATGAATATATAACTTTTTTTATTTACGGCCGCTTTGCAATGAAACACTTTAAGTATTAAGTGAAGCTTACTGCAAATACACTAGTGAAAACCAGAACGAAATTGGTCAAGACGTTTCTGAGAGTAGCGGGAACAAACGCACAGACAAACACAAAAATTCTAACAACTATTGTTTTGCGTTCTATTGCGTTAACAAAGGCCCCTAATACTGTTTTTTCTCATATACAGAAAGCGATCAGTTAGAATTTTATAATTAGTGTAGATAGATTATTATTATTTATTATTACTTTACACGGTTATATAGGGGAACAATAAAACTAGTGAAAGTTAAGTATTGTTTAAGAAATTTAAATTTATATTAATCGATATTTTTTTAAGCGTCTTTTATTTGGCTATAGGCTTTATACTTCGTGATCATTTCACAGGTATATTACAAGTCGATTTGTTAGGACATCACCAGTATTAATAAAAAAAGGCAAAGAAAACGCAGTAATTGTTATTTGAAATAACATTCGACATCTATTTATTGTAAAATCTATTATAAATCTCATGGTAGAGTTGATACACTTTAGATAACTTATTCATCGCACTTTAAAACACAATTCTGATAACCCATTTATATAAAAGATAACAAGTCCTTCAAATAAACGTTTTTCTTTCTTTGTACTATCACTCGTAAATATCAAGTCCGCCGTTGCTATTAAACGATTCTTAGCGAACATTAGATGCAGTTGGATTATGAGCTTTTTCGCGTTGCTTTTATGAATTACTTATATCTTAATAATTATTATCCTTTTTATTTATAATTATTATCTTAATTACTTATAGGTTAATGTTTCATAATAAAATAAAACAATGACGTCAAATACAGTATTTTGTTTATCTGTAGCTGTTATTGACGTATAGGTGAAATAACAAGAGTGACGCTATAGATTATGTCGCTATTAGGGAAAATGTTATCATTTTGACGTCGCGATCATCTCTGGCGATCTATTACGTTGTAACTTGCTGGTCATCTTCGTAACTGACCATGTCTATAATATGATACGCGACGGTAATTCATGTTGTTATTGCATAAAGAGTATGGAAACAGCATATCAACATTTTTATTAAAATGGCGTACCTTTATCGAAAGGTTAAGTGTGAGGAGATACTAGGTACATTGCGGTGGGCGTTGTTAGTGCATATCGGTACACACCTTAATAAATAAGGCAAAATTTGGCACCGATCACACACTTTAAGTAAACTTTGAAAAACTTTTTGGTATCTAATTTTTCTCACAATATTTTGCTTTACCCCCGAATGTTATAGTTTATTTACCTTCATTACAAGATTATACTTTGAAAATTGAAGACGCAAAAAACGCATCATTTGCACACGGGCCCAGCCTGCAGGATACATGTGGCCAAACGACTGAGCGTGTAAATAATAATATAATAGACGATAAAAATATTGAAACACATCGTCGATTACTACTGACCTTAATATTTAAAACTCTGTCTCTGTTCCCCGTTGACTGGCTCATCATCACTCAGCCAAACGACTGATTTTAGAACATTCTAATTGTGACAATAAGTACTTGTTATCTACAAATGAAATATCGGGGGTATAAACTTTCATCAAATTTCGTTAAATCTGAGTCGATTTTTATTAAATAACATAACTTACAAAGTTAGAAGAAGTCCCATTAGAAAAACCTCGTTTTTATATTAAATCGCAAGACAGTTTTCTCACAAGCAAGAGAAATAAGGAAAGTCATTTTGGTATGAATTTTCGTAATTTTTACAATTGACTTCATCATAATTGGCATTCGATTTAACATTTACAAATGATAAAGCACATACTTAATGTAAACATATTGCCGTTTTCCAAACCGAAGCGATGGATGTTGTTCATTTAATAAACGTATATAAATTATCAGTCACAGAATATATGTAATAAATAACTATTGATCAACTGATCTCTCAGGTGAAGAAGTGGTAATGATACAGTCCACCACGCTGGCGTCGTGCAATGACACCAACTTTCAAAGCTCAGTCTAATGTGCTATATAGAATCGATATCAAAATTAATCTATTTCTTTATACATATTAAGGGAAACTAAGCTATATGCTCGAGGGTTTCGCACTAAACGACGTTCAAACTGAAACAAAGTACATATTGTATTTGTTTCAAATACATATCAACATAACTCATATAAGTATTACTAATATCGTTTACTATAATAATAACTACTCCATCAGGTGGTTAAAGTCAAAATAACTGTATTAGAATAGAATATTCACTGTTATAATTACTAACAAGAATATTATGTATAAATGAATCATAATACAAATACAAATGTCTCCTTAACACCGCTCATATCTGAATAAAATTAATATCAGTTCCGGTGAATACTGGTTATATTACACTAATTGCCTTCCTTCAATAATGATGATCGTGATAAAAAACTTACTGCGCAGTCACAACACAACCACGAGCATACGACATCATTAATATATTACACATTTCTTTCTGCTAGCGTACATCTTTGTTTTTAGTATGTTTTTGCTAAACAAAAACGGGTCATGCGTCAATCATTCGCGTTCATCAATCATTCATCACGTATGAAACATCTTATAACTACTACATATGAGAAAACAAATAGAAAAACAATAAAACGAACGGCCGCGTTCATTTGGTGATCTAAACCCAGCACTGCGGCACCCTTGACCGATAAGCACGCATGAATGTGAACGAAAATGCTACAACGCCATTCAATTAGTCCACATAGAATATGAAGTGATGCAACGAACACAGAAAGAAAACAGTCGACTTTAGCTTATAACAATGCATACAAAGAAACAATATATTTTTTTAATCATTGACCAATATCTTTTACTTGTGTTAACTAAGGTTAAGTGTCGCTTTAGTTCAATTTAATAAGACTAAAGTAAATAATATATAAAAATAATGTTATAGACTCCAAAGATTCCAAAGACTCCAAAGATTGAACCGAATGGTTCACATCATTTTATTTTATTAACCCTGTGTCGGAAAGATTCAGCTCCAAAAAAATATTAGACGGATCTATGAATCAATCATCAATTTCTATGAATCAGTGGAAGCACAAGTAAATAGAAGCGATATTCGATAACATTATAATAATTAGCTATTCATTAGAAATTTGATAATCATCTATCATCCGGTTGCATCAGTAAATAGGTTTTTTGAAGCACAACACCCGGTGTGCGGCACACGTGGAGCGCTCATCGCGGCGGCCGCGCGCACGGCAAGATAAGCCCGTCATTACATCAGATTGTAAAACCCGGCGCGAGCCCAACGACGCTATATAACGCGTGACCCGCGTCCATTCCAATCATTCACAACTCCAAAGCCATAGATGATAAAACGACATTAGTTTGTGGCAATGATACGCGCTCTCATGCATTTAACTTGGTTAATGAATAAAG
>DWPT01001876.1:0-17412 GCA_018251895.1 Agathymus mariae mariae | reverse complement strand
CTACACCCTTCTAAGACGATATGAAGACGTAACCAAATTATACCTATTTCTTGTATCATGATTCAGCTTATACATATTTAATTTCTTTTTTCTTTATTTCTATATTCCAAGAAATTGATTCTATTTGGAGTTTGTTGGCTATTATTATTATATTAGTATTATTGATTGATAGAAATTGAAGCGCAGTCAGTCTATAAATTCTACTCCTTTAGGAAAAACAAAAGCAACTCTTAAGCTTATGTTCAACCCCATAACTTTCCAAACAGTGGTAATAATTAACTTTACTATTAGTTAGTTATAATTCAGTAACTGCGTCTATGATGCGTCACATCTGATAATACTAGTCACTAAGATGTTGGAAAATCACAGGAGACCATCATTGTTAGTTCGTCACTGGGAGTAAGGCACTATAGCAGGATAGGAAACTATTCTTGAAAAGGTTGTATTAAGAGTTAATAAGCTAATAAAAATCCAACTTCATATTTAAAACCATTTATTCGTTTTTATTACAATGGAGTTATACTTATGCGGTTGCAAAAATATCTTCTTCATTATCAACAATTACAATAATTTATTAAAAAATTTTGATTGCAATTTAACATTACAATAATTGTGTTCTGTTATCTTAATTTAGAAAATGATTTATTAGATAGTTTAGTTTGTCTTAGGCAAAACAATTGGTGTATGGAAGTATATACCATTTTAGAAAAATGGCGGTAATGGGAAGGAAGCTTTTACTTTTTTTATCACATTAGTATGTCAAAATGTGTGTTAAAACTGATGGGTACTGTCTTAAGACAAAATAATAAAATCTGAGAAATTTCCAATCGCCCTAGATAACTCGTAACACATCATTTTAAACATATTTTAAAGACCATTATTTAAAATTTAAATTGAGCGAATGAATATAACACGCCAACTATATTTATTTAATTTTTTAATCATAACATAAACATAATTGAAAAATCTATAAAAATTCTATAAAAAGTACACATAAATTAGTTATGGCATAAAAATTATATCTAGACAGCTATAAATCTCGATTAAACCTAATTTAAGTACAAACGATCACGGTGTATCCACATAAATGACGAAATGTGATGACAGATCTATAAAAGCGTTATAATGTGTAATATATTGTGTTGGAATGGAACTAAATGAAGTACAATATTGAATTATTTTATACAATGCGGTAATTTTCTTGTACAACGTTATTTGTGCTGCAATATGTACAGAATCCAGTCGTTGTCGTATGATCACAATTCAGGTTGGACAACAATGAAGCAGAAATGAAAAATTCCTTATATACAACTCGTTCCAATTGGAATGTTCAGGTCCGTCCGTTGTTAACTTACTTCACTATATTAATTTCGATATGCCACCATACATTCCGCTTAATACTGAAACAGTCTCAGTGCGCCCAATGACTTAAGGCTACAACGCAAATTATTTTATGATTTTCTTGTGTCGAAACCGTTTTCACCACTTATATTTTTTTTATAATTTGTAACTATGAATTAGTCTATCGTGTCTGACACGATTATTTTATTTTTATTTACTTTTCACTCAACGGGATAGTCTAATGGTACTACGTCAATCAGGAGGATCCGAACTCGGCCATCCATGTGAGATACTTCTGGATGTCCCCCTTGGAGACGGACTTGTTGCACTTGGAGAGCGCCTCCATAAAGTCTTGTTTGGTGACCGGCAAATCCAATTCCTCCTTGGCAAGTTGCTTGATCTGCTCCGGTTTCAACCCAGCGATCTTACGGCGCATGGACATCATAGACGCGTCTCTGTGGAATGTGATCGTGAGTCAAATATAACATGATTGACATAAGTTTAAAATCATCATTAGCTTAAACGTTCGTCCACACACCCACCCACCGGCTCTAGGATTTCCTGTATTATGGTAGTATAGACTGTAGTATGGACATGTATGGACGTACACAAATGGGACATCACAAACACCCATGACTCGAGAACAAATGTTTAATTGCTGCGAATCCGTCCAGGGCCCTTACGCTCGCTAAACGGACGGGTTACGGGGTTGTTGAATCAATTTATTCAAACGAAGCTCACGGAGCTCACTTCAGGCATAAGAGGCTACATAGATCTCTGAGCACAAACCAACCTCTCCTGCTCGTAGTGACCCCTACTTGAGCAGGACAAGGCTACGGCGAATGATCCCACGTGGGGACGGTCGCTGGACAATACCTGTACCCAGTTTAAACCTGACGTTGCTCGTTCGTTGTGGCAGGGTTCTTTACAAACCTGGTTAGTCACCACCCTCGTTATAGGATCGGTTGCAGTATTGCAAAGTCAGAAATGAGCTATTTTCCCACTCGGCCTGCAACAGGTCGGTAATACCTTAAACGTTATGGACATCCATGGGCGGCGATGACCGTTTACTATCGGATGCTCGTATATATAGAGAACGAAACTATGCCTTGAATTTTTTGTTCTGCTGTCGTTTGTAGGTGACATCCTCAAAGGCCAGATAAACGTTTTCTCGGGTCATGGGTGCTTGTGATGACATATTTGTGTGGGTGCAAGCCATCACCAGCACAGGGGATTCCAGTGTGATCCTACTGTATGGGCATATTGATCTTAGAGACACGGCAAAAGTAGTCATACCTGCAAACATTAGTAATGTCCGCGCCGGAGTATCCGTCGAGTTTCTTAGCTATAGTCCGCAGATCCACCTCGGGATCGAGCTTCACTTCCTTGAGGTTGATGTGCAGCAAGGCCTCCCTGCCCTCCTGCGTGGGCAGCGGGATGTAGATGCGTTTCTCGAGCCGCCGCCGCAACGCCTCGTCGATGTCCCACGGGAAGTTCGTCGCCGCTAACACCATCACCACCTGTAGAGTCAACCACCAACAAAATTATTCATCACCAGTATTATTCACGATATCATACATTATTGCTTTAAATTAAAAAAAAAAACTTTATTCCTTTTACCAAATAGTTAATATTTTTACAAATTAAGTTTCAGACCCGTTCAAAATCAATGATGTGTAGATAGATACACTGTGGGAAAACTCTACGAGTTGCAGTGGCCATTAAACACCTGCAGGCTTATTCCAAACACTGTGCTTCGAATTTAAAAATCTAGCCCGTTAGGCGACGAGTCAAGCACGCATGCACGGCGTCAACATCAAGAAAAGCGTCGGAATTAATTTGATACATTCATTTTTATTTTACTACAGTTTCAAAAAGGTATTTTATAACAATGAAGCGAAGAAACGGCAAAAGAAACTCGCCAGAAAACCATTTAAAACAAAAATGGCAACTACTAAGTAAGTTTAAACATACGCGGAACTACTTTTGGCACAGTTGCTTTCACGCGTCTTGGTCATTAATATATTCATCTATACTATAACATTCTTCACCGTTTCACCTTAACATCATTAGTCATTAAAGCCGGTTCATTTAACTGTATGGCTTTAAACTTGATCATTGTGCGAGGACACACGTACCTACTTAATGACACACATTTGTGATGGTGACGCTCATGATGATCACAGTGATTTGTGCCCGATACTGAATAGATTTTGCTAGTTATATTATTATTAAATTAGCTGACAGTGCGTCACAACCGGTCGACCATCGTCAGTTTCAGTCCCCTAAAAATTTAATTATCTTCTACTTGAAAGTCCCATCAAAATTGATAAAGCAGTTCCAAAGATTATTCTAGACAAACAGAAAAACAAAAACATTAAAAAAGGCCGGGTGGGTACTGTTATCCTACAAATACCTTTGTGCTTCAGTTTTATGGATCAGTTTTCCAAGTTCTATAAATAAGAAATGTACTTATATTGCAATGGGTGTAGTAAAGCATTCAAAATTTTACTAACTACGCTCATAATATAATGTCCAAAGTAAACTTTAAAGTTAACTTTTTTCCGCGGGAACAACTTCATTTATCGGGATCACAAATATTCTAAGTAATGATCCGTAATGTATTCATTGGACATTATAGACACAAATAGTGTACAAACAGACTAGACAGACAAAAATATATTAATAAAAAAGTTCACCGACATGGTAATTTCCAAAAAATATTTTATCTGCTGATTCGGAAGCGTTATAGTATTTCATCATTAATATAACTCTATCAGGGTATTTATGCGAAATAATATTGCACTTATGAGACGTCATAAAAAATTCTATAATATCAGCCTTATAAATAAATCATCTGGAGTAAAACAAATAAGCTGTTATTTTTCACAGTAAATTTTCTTATATGTTCATGTTTAACAATATATACATATATATGCAATGAAACTATTAATTAATACAACGCTAATCTTATTTCCATAAAAGGCTCGCTCTACCCTTTTATAATCAACCTTTATATTATAGTTGTGGCCTGCGATGCATCCGCACGTGCTCGGGTCTGGTCCGACTGTTGGTGATGTTACCATTAGGTGATACAATTGAGTTTGGAGTAACGTTTATCGCGTCCATCTCGACGTGTCCACGTGACTGTGAGCGATGATCACTTGCCATCGTGCGGCCAGGCTGTATTCGGTGACTGTGAAGGCCAATGGTCCTTATTATACTAACATTAAGTGACAATGGGAATTATTACTACTCACGGGCTCACACTCGTGCACACAATCAACTACGGGCGCCGGCACAGGTCCGTTCCGTACCTCGTCCGTCAAACGACTGACTACCTTTATTAAAAGGCGCCCCACTTGAAAACTCCGTCCACCGACCGATCAGGTGACAACGCGGAGAAGATATCACCCGGTCATGTCCAACCATCAGGTCGGTCACTCACCATCACGTGACCTCGTCCTCTAGGTTTGCACACACAAACCGAGCGCACCGGCGCCCCCTACACGCCACTACGTCGCCGTACCTTGGCGGGCTCGTCGGTAGCGGACCCCAGCCCGTCCATCTGCACGAGCAGCTCGCTCTTGACGCGCCGCGACGCCTCGTGCTCGCTGTCGGAGCCGCGCCGCGAGCACAGCGAGTCGATCTCGTCTATGAATATCGTGCTCGGCGCGTAGAATCGCGCCTAGGAACACACCAGGTCAACTTGTGAATGGTTACCTTGGCAGCAGCTTACGACAACATTATAGGAATACATACATATTGAATTACATAGCGTCGTTTTAAGTTGATTCGATCATCACTAGAGCTTTAAAAACTGTTTACTAGTTTTCACAGAAGATCGGATCAAAGGCCAGCGACACACTACAAGAAAAATATTGTTAAACTCCTAAAAACCTTGCTCCATTAACTTAATGAAAGTACAAATAGTATTCTGCATCTCTTTCTTGTATTGAAATTTTCACAGATATTTCCAATTTACAAAGAAATTTTTATGTGCAATGGCGTCTACAGATTTTTACAATGAATAATCTCGGAGGAACAAGGCACAATCTTTTCAATTTATTCCCTTACATAGTTATAGAGGGCGCTCATTATTATGCCATATCAAACTCACACGATAGACAATAATAATCCAGTTTAAATAAACCATTCGTAATACAAAATTTTAACGTGAGCTTCAAAACTACAACATGACAATTCAATCAGTTGTTACTTAATTTCATAATTATTTACGAGCCAGTTCTTTCATCAAGTCTTAAACTTATCGAAACTAGTACTAGTACTCAGACTTAACGTGAATCTTGACAGTTTAGTCTATTTCTAGTGAGAAAATACTGTGAATAATCCCTCTCAATAAATGTCTGAGGGTGTTTATGTACATAATATCTAACAAAAAATACACTAATACAATTATTACACTAGTTGTCCGTAGGTTTGTTATTGTACTCAACGCTATGTACCTCATTATATGATAAATAAAATTGTATACTATCAAGAACTGAATGAATTTGAGAGTTTACAGAACATAAAAATGGGACTCTGATTATTTCCCCAACACCAAAACTATTATATATTTAGGAAGTATGACACCATCCCTTTCGATTGTCATAAAACAGTTAATTTCTGACAAAATGAGACGATAGCTGGTTGTTCATTAATTTTTCAAACATACTACCTAGTAAGTTGGATATTGTTTAACAAGTTATGAAAGCGCTTTCATCGGCCATCTTTAAATAACAGAAAAGCTACCATTATCAACACATTTGTATTCATATTTATCAGAAACTAGTCGGTGCTCCGTGCGATTCGCTTCACCTAAAAAAAATCTACCATTTATAATACGTAAATAAAAAAAAATGTTCTATTGTTTATGATTTATGGATATTCTAAGGCACTTGTGTAGATAATATCTGTGGTTGTTTAGTGTCTGCCAATTCTGCCACATGCATAGTATATACAAAAATGCATATCAATCGACCGCCACCAACGCCACCTATCCGCAACTAACGTAACGTAAGCTAACGGTCCTCGAGTTTTAGGTGTTTATATATATATATATATTTAAGTCTTTTAAAATACGTTTCAGGCATTCAATTCACACAGCGATACAAGAGGCTGTTTCATTACCGGATTACGGAGTCTATTCTCATAGACCATGAGCTCAAAACAGGGCGAGTTTGATGATAGATTTCACACCATAGGAAAATGTAACCAACTCACCATTTCAAACAACAATCGGACGAGCTTCTCAGACTCGCCGCGATACTTGGACGTGAGGGTTGACGAGGAGACGTTGAAGAACGTGGTGCCGCACTCGGTGGCCACTGCCTTCGCCAGCATGGTTTTGCCGGTGCCAGGGGGTCCCACCATCAACACCCCCTTCCATGGCCTCCGTATACCCTGAGAATATATATTTTTTCATGTTTTTGGGATATTTTCCCGGGATGATTGTCACTAAAAAATGTAAGTGTGTTCTGTCCTATGGTGTTCAAGTTGATCAATTTCAAAATAATTTAGATATTCAGTAAATACGCTTACGCACGTAATTTTTTTGCTTCTATTACCGTTTTGATAAGGTTATTTAACATTAACGAGAAGACACGGCGAAAGAAACTCTCGGCACATCTTTAGAATACTGGATTGAATAGAAATACTCTCCCAACGGACACGTTCACGCTACCGTGACAGCAGTGAGAGCAGTATGCTCTTAAGGACTGAAGTAAAATGTCATGTCTTTACAAAAAATAAAAGCGTCGCGGAGCCGAAAGTCATTTAATAATTTTGATTTAGGTAGGCTCACTGATACAGAAAGAAAACACGTTCATTTTGGTAATCTGTCTGTGTGTTTGTCTCACTAGAAACATATCACACAGAACTCACTGAACAGATTTAGATAATACTTGTGCTATGGGTCATAATGAAGGATAATTTTTATTCCATTTAATGGATCCGTTAACACATGAACATAAGTTACGATGATTTTTCTGCAGTGTTGCAATACATTAACCATCTGACTTATAAAAATAATAGCTGATGTACACGATGAAACTGTATCTAAGATACAACTTAAAAACATGCTTTACAAACATTATTTTTTCTTTGTGTCCATAAATTAGAGATACCTGATGAACTTATTACAATTTCATACATGTGTATGTACTGGTCGTCCACGAAAAGTGCGCTTGTGAAAATGTGTGTAAAAATGTTGATGATTTTATATAAAAAAAAAGTAGGTAAACCTATACCTAAAAGAAAACGTCAAATGATTAAAAACCTGATTAAAATGAATAATGAGGTGAGTACAGGATTACTAGTATCAAATAGTCCCGATCAAATAAAATGGAAATGCGAATATATTGCAGTTCATAAAAGTCGGGTGCGGTCAAATAGTTGCAAGTTTCCTGAGAAACTTGGACAACATGTCCAACCCTGTTTGTTATCACTAGACAACAGTCGTTAAACTTTTTCGGAGATGCCGAGCCTTTAATCATACAACACTCGAATTGACTACATTTCCATCATATGTATTGAAGTGACAACATCAGCTCTAGTTACTCTAGGAGTAGGAGAGAGAAACCCTAGGAGTTTCTCAAGTACAAGAAGAGTCGCATGCGATGCAGTTAACCTTCAAGCTGTTCATGTACTCTTATCTTACCTTGAAAAAGTCCGGCATCCACATCGGCAACACTACAGCCTCTTCCAATAGCCGCTTGGCCTCGGTCAGGTCAGCAATGTCGTCCCACCTTATATTGGGATTCTTTTGCACTATGTCTCTCTCTGTAATGTACAAGAAAAATCATAAATTTCATGTTTTTTTATAGTTTTCAGAAAAAAATAACTAATTGTCTGTTCATGATTGCTGAAGTCCATAGATAATGAGTAAGTATCTGCATATAACAAACAATTTAATGATTTCTCCTACCCGTTTCTCTGTTTCTTTTACTATTGCAAAATTGAATTGGAACTGCATCGATAATATTTAAAATATTTGTTACCGTTTTTATGATCGCTACCCCAAGTTACAAATTTATGTGGTCGCCTCTCATCACGTTCTGTAACTGTGCAAAGATCTGAGTGAACTGTTGATTGTTTGAGAGTGCTGTACTAACCGAGCATGTCGACCAGGTCTCCGTCGGCAGCGGAAGGCGGCTCGAACCTTTTCTCTTCTTCCTTGTGCTTCTCATCATCTGTGTCGCCATTATTGTTGTCTCTGTCTTGTTTGTCTTTGCTCGTGTGATCTTTATTATTAACTTCTTTTGTTTTTGCTAAAACATTTAATTACATACCAGGTCAGGTCAGGGTTAGTAACGTAAAAACTTTTAAGAACATTCGAAGCATTCCTTTCATAATAAATATCAAATAGTTTTTATTTCACTATAGATTGTAAGAATTCCCATCGCCTATAACTCCAGGGAATTTCAATGAGACCACATTACCACATCTGAACAAAGCCTTTCATACAATTGCCTCACAAAGACATATAGATCGGTCAATAGTGAGAGCCGTTTGAAGTGACTGGTGTTTAAACATTTCTAAATGATTTCGGGAAAGAGGGTTAGAGTAGGCGGTGCATTAAAATTATACCCACTTATTCGCCCAACAATTTATTTTGTTTCATGTTATAAGGTTAAGTTCTGTCGGAATATTACACTGTAAATTCACACACATATAAATTTACCACCATAGTAAAACACAAGGTTAAAAAATAGGTCTTTCGACGAAACTGATTATAGCTTTCAATAACCTCACCACTGTGAGCTTTAGTCGTGTTGATCTTAGGGTTTTTAACGTCCGATGTCTTCCGATGCGAGGTTGTGGGGTTCCGGTGTCCAGGGGTGGGTTTCTTAGGGTCTGCCGTGCGGTTGTTACGTGGGTTATTACGTGCCGACTTCATCGCTGGCGGACCTCTGAAAAATTACAATTTCAGCTTCTAACAATACAGAATGAGCGGGCTAGGTAAGATTACTAAGGTATGACGTCGAAACTTATTGTTCCAGTGTGCGGATTGGTGTAGCAGAGTTCCCTTAGCTCTCATCCTATTCGTAGAACTTGGAGAAGATTTAAAACGACTGCAATTTTTTTCATATCCCCATACACACCAATATTAATGGTAAAACGCTTGCAAAAATAAAATTATCATGGACCTGATGACGGTATTATTTCAATATAGCTTAGAAAAACAAATTATTATATGGGTTACTTATATACTGAATGGCGTTCATTCTGTCCTTTGTCATTCGAAATACATTGAGCCTAATGTTCCATATTAATCATACCTGTGAACCCAAATCGGATTTATACCATTCAAAAGTCAACACAATGGGTTATCCTTGCCAAACTTACAACGGACTCGGGCCAATAACAACTTCATCGTTCTTGTTGTAATAATGAGTATGACCTTGATTCTGCATTATTTTGCAGTAATTTTTAATAGTAGATTACTTTTTCTGTGATCTAAGTACTGAAAAAGTCATGAACAACTTAATAAGACTACTCTAAGCTATGGACCACTGCGATGAGCCGCTAGGAATTCAATAATAATGTTTGTTTTGGGTAGATGATGTCGAAAAGAAACTCTATGCTCCTTGACTAAGTGAATTGATGACCCGAAGAAGACCGCGGATATCGACTGGTCGCAGAAGTAAGATGGCTTAATTGTCAGATGGATGGTGATTGATAGGCGACATCTACGTCCAGCAATGAACTTCTTCTTGAGGATGGATGAGACGTTGATACAAAGGGCTTACTTATGTTCGACGCTTGTGGGCGATGGCCACACGTTGGGATCTCTGTCGGGTGGGGGTGGCCATATGTCAGGGTCTATCTCGTGTGGCGCTGGCGTCCACATGTGGTCTCGCGTTGGCAGATCCTCGTAATCTGAAACGATATTCATGGCGTGAAAAAGACGAAAATAGGTATTCTGATGTAAGCCTACAATCATTGTTCATTTTACAATTTTTTGGTTTAAAGTGTACCGAAAAACGAACGTAGTTAAAGTTACGATTGGATTATGTTTCTTTGTTGATTTTTTATTTTAACCTTCGCTAAAACATTTTTAATAGAAATCTCTCAATAAGATTCTATTCTATATAGTATGAATCAGATTTAAGAACGATAATTTCGGAAAGGGCATTGCGACCACTTTCACGTCTGGCTCGACAACAAAACAGCAATACCGCATTCGCGTTACAATAACCTTTAACTTTTAAGCTGAAAGCGTGCGAATGTCGAATCTGTTTTTACATATACTGATCGACCGTCCGAAATGTCAACTACATGAGGCTTAACTTTATTCTAATTATATCAACGGTAAATGATAACCGCGAGGCGAAATAAATGTGTCTTGACGGCGTTACGAGAGACGTACGTTACTTGCCTGCACTGTTTTAAAAACCTTTTAAAATTCGTTTAACGGGTACCGTGGAGCGATGTGACCTACATTTAAAACCAGATGAGTGACAGGTTCGTTACTTATAAAAACGATTCCTAAAGAAGTGGTTTCAAACCTGTGGGGACGGACGTCATTACTTCCTTGGAATATCCTCCGTGAGGCTAACGAGCTCTCGCGCATTTAAATGAAAGGAACGGGTGTTTCCTGTGACAAGTTTTTAAATTGAAACATCAATCATGCAAGTGTTAGAAGTGTTTGTGGGCGTATCGAAGCGGTGCTGTGACCGATACATCCTACGTTCACTGGCAATGGCACTATATACTCTCCTGATCTTCTAAAAGCTGCAGTTCTATTTTAAAGCGACAATTTGTATAACCGCTTGTGCAGTATAAAAAAATAAAATGTAAAAGTATATAAAAATATTACGATCTTCTGAGAATCACGTCTGAACGGCGCGTAGGTGACTACATTCAGCGTCGTGGTTCTTACACGGGATTTCTTCCTCATTCCTCATCATTAAAGGTATTTAGACGCAATTTCTCTCGAGACCGGTAATTGCTCTAGCTCTTTTATCCCAAACCATCCGGAGTAATTTACCCCTTGGCTGTACTCGAACAAGATGCGTAAAAAGTCATTTATGATTACACGTCACTTAAAATTCTGTGTAGTGAAGTAAAACTTGAACCATAAACGCACAGAGAAATATGTGACACCTGTGTTATTATCGCATGTTTTATTGAAAACGGCATTAAAAAAGCGTTAAAATAAGTAACTAGTTTTATTTTCTAATTTTTTTTTATTCGGAAATCTTTCTTATTTTACACTAGAAATTCGCGCTCCATTTGCTTTGGAAAACTTGATTCTTACGTGGAAAAAAATAGTAATCTCACCCAAAATAATCGTTGTTTTTTCTCAGGCTTTTTTTTAATCTGATGTCATACACCTAAACGTTTATTGTAAATCAGTCTATTTATCGGCAAACCTATGACCATCCGGAAGACTGCAGATTTGAAATGGTAAATGATCTTACTTCAATACTTTCTTTCTTGGTCGACAACGCATCAATGAAGCCTCTGGTGTTACTAACGTCCATGGGACGGTGACCACATATCATTGGGCGGTCGTCTCGTTTGACGGCTATTTAAAAACAATATTCAAATAAGTGCATTGATTTCAGAGATTACCCTCCGCATACACGAACTCGCGAAATTTTTAAATCTCCTTTATAATATTAGTACAGATTACACGCCACGTCACTCAAGAAAATACTATTAAAATTTCGAACGTGAACGAATTCAAATTGCTTTATGTGACTGCGGTATGGTTTGAAAGTTTCTTAGGTTATTGAAGAGACAGATTCAAAATCTTGTTCCTCAGCACATTGTGAAACGAACGTAAAACAGGTCTCTATGGTCTGTCTGTTTGCAAGTCAAAATAGCTTATATAATTATAATATAACATTATATAATTATAATCTGGTTAAGCTGGTAGCCTAGTGATATGAAAGTAGGTCTCCTGTAGGGGCGACTCGAGTTCAAACTCTGCACGCACCTCCGTACTTTCAAATTAAGAGTGTATTACAAATGAATTATCTCTCGTTTTGGTGAAGGGAAATATGGTAAGGAAATTGCCCCGAGAGATCTTCGCAAAGTTAGGTGTGAAATTTGCCAACCCGCACTTGGCTAGAGTGGCGGACTACGTCCTTAACGTCTCGTATTGTGCCCGAGCCCACCAGTGGAACAATTATGAGTTGTACCAATGCTGATAATGAGATGAATTACAACCGAAATTGACAGCACATACGTGTTGCAATTTGATTGTAGATATAACTAATAATTTTATATTAATATTTTTAAGCACAGACTTACATATACAATTGTCGCGTCATCGCCATAGTAAATTTGACGAAAATATTTCACAAAGCTTTATGTACAACTAAAATTTATAATAATTTGTATGTATCACGAATTACAAGGACATTTGTTGAATTTTCTAACTACGGTATATTGACGTGACTCGTTTTGAAACACGTCGTTTACATCTTCCATATCAATAAATCGGCTACATCAATTGTAACATTATTAAAATGCATATAATTACAACATGCACTTACAACATACATAGTATTAATGCAACGGTCATTACTTTTCTTTTGGTATGTACAATTTATTCGCAACTGTAATAGAATGTAATTCTATACTAGGTCAACCTCTACACCGGATGTGTGTATTTATATAAGGTTAATTTTATTGACATAAATCCTCCAAGATAACCTTCAGGTAACTATTATAGCAATGAGACATCCAGCGTTGCTGTTTAAGCTATATTGCGACATAAAATATACAGTTTTAGAATTGTCAGCGTATTAAGTGTCTGTAAATAAATGGAGTTCCTTGTGCTCCAGTAGTGATAGATAAGTAGATTTAAAATTCAGCTCGTGAGCTAGACGAGGCTAGGACCCGGCAAGTTTTTTTGATAGCATGTGCCATTTGGAAAATTATATAGAAATAAAATGGTCGTCGGTGACAACCTTGAGAGTGTGGTGTTCGGGAGTAATTTATCTATATATAAAGACATTCTTTGGTAATTGATGGTTCGGGTGGACTTGTAGAACATACTCCTCATAAAGTATAAAGCGCTAGAAAAGCTTGATCATTATTTTCAAGACCCCATAAAGGTCTTTGAGTGTCAGCACTAATGAAGATCTGAGAACAAACTTCTGTATCATTTCACGGTCAGAAATCGAACCCGGAGTTAGTATTGTCTGATTATCTTTTAATTCAAGAGACCCAAGTACTGTAATCTGACTGAATGGATTATGTTGTAATGAACGAAAACTTTAAGACGAAGGCGACGAAAGGTCAGATTTCTGTAGAAGTTTCAAAATTGGTATGAATAATATTTATAGGTTTTATATCAAGCGGTTAATGACCCTGGTGAAAGGTCATTTCGGTACAATTGGACTATCAACGTTGATCTTTAACTCATCAGGATGCAGTCGTGATGTAGTTTATCGAGTCACTCGAGGGACTTCGCCCCCGCGGCGAAGTAAGTTCGGTTGTGTTGGTTGCATGAAGTTGTACTCTGACCGCGTAACTTCCCACTTGGACAATGTGTACAGAACACATAAGGCTTGTTCAAATGTGCTATAAGTTAATAATACCCTACAGAAAAGGGCTCATCCCCTTGAGATTCATATTATTTAGTCTCTGTTTTGACTGAACTGTGTCCGGTGCCGGGGCACAACGATGTTTGCAACTTATGAACTTCACTATAATAAAATAAAAACATAGTAAAACGGATGAAAATCAAAGATGTATGTATTTCATAAACTCGTATTAATCGTAAGGAATTAAATCATTATAAGGAAATCGACCTCGAAAAAAAATCACCATATATAGGCAAGGTACATCTGTTGAAACCACTTTCCACAAAGGTCGTGGTAAATAGGAGTAGGTAAGTAACTAAAGGTTAGTATTTGTCACGATCCTAATTAAAATTCGCAGAATTGAGAAATAAAGAACTTTAACTTCACACCGTGCCTTTTTTTCCAAACATCAAAAGGCTTTTAATAACACAGCATGTTTCAACTGTGTTCTAAATGTAACAACAAATAAACAAGTGAATATCGAGTGCAATCAGACAAAAGCTCTCGATAAAAATGGCACAGCACCGGCCTTTATTGAAACCTGATTGGAAAGCGCGGTTATCACAGATCGCCGCGCTCGATCCACAGACGCACCACTGAGACCACGGCACCGGCCGTGTGCTGTTTTAGGGCGCATCCATATCTGGCATAATAGAGTAAATATTAATGTAGTAGAGTATTAAAAACCTTTTTTTAGCTCAACGTTAACTCTATGAGCCTTAACTTTTGCAGCGATGGAAGCGATAGTCTGAGTTAAGTAAGGCTAGGGGAGATCGTGGGTGTAACGGGTGACCACTAGTGGAAAAATATCAGGAGCGCTTTTATGCTTGAAATGGTACATGAAATGGTCGTTATTTATCGCGCCTTGTAAGAAATGTTCGAGCGACGTTTGAAGTTTGACGTTTGACGATGAAGTTTCCGCGCTTTTTAATGACGACGCGACATCGAGGGAGTAATAGCGTTGTAGGCAGAAATTTGTGTTTTCCACGAAAACATTTTAGTTATGTGCAGACAAAATTTTACGACGCGTTTTTAACATGCTTGAAAATATTTTTTTTTCAAATGTGAAGAAGTAATAAAATAAGTTCTATTTCTTCTTCATATTTGAAAAATTAATAAACTGAACACAATATGTGTATTTATAATTAACCTCTGTATTTTGCATGACATGTCTAGAGGTGTACCTACAATACAGTGTTTTGTATTGTAGTGTATTTATATCCATACATTACAATTTTGTATACCCTTAAGACGCTTGTTCTACACTAAGTCGACCGGTTAAAGGGGTTCGAACGATTTTTTAATTTTTTTTTTTTAATTAATAGCCGACAAACGGGCAGACAAGCCATCAGTCAGACGTAAGTGGTCACCGTCTTCCATGGATATAAGCAAGACCAAACGTATCATCGATGCGTTGTCGGCCTGGAAATGGGAAGTAGGTAAGAAATAAAGCACTGGCTCCCAAGCCCCCAGCCGGAACACGACGAGTCGTATGGCTTCTCGGTTTAAATGCTTATATCGTAGAATAGAATACACAATTTTTATTGCTAATAAAGAATAATCTTCTTTTATTCGCAATTCAGACAAAATGCTACATTTGATCAAGGACTTAACAAGCAGGCGGATTGCGGATCGTGAGAGAGCTATATATTTACCGAAACATGTCAATACAGATCGTGATTGAAGCTCCTATTTGGCGGGCGGTAAACGGTTTTGGTCAATGATATACCTAACAGAAGAGCTAATAAACATCACGTCTTCCTGTACGTCCGTTGTACCGATGGACGCTTCATTCCGAATCCGAGGAAACTAGTAATTAACCACTACCTGTATAATTGTACTTGATTGCCAATCGTATTAGGAAGTGGGAACCGTTTCGCTGTAATACCTTGAGATTACAGTGCACTCATCCTTAAAAGTATGCGCTTAATCGTCGACAATCTGTACATTTATGGGATTATTCGATACTAGCTGAAACCGGCGACTTCGTCTGCGTTGATTATTATATTGAAAATGTATTTTATATGCAGCGGAAAAACCAAAATAAAAAACACACATGATTTAACACGTAGAGCTTACAAAAACCGTTGTTTCTTGGAAACTTTAATAGCTTTGTACTAAATCAAGAAATTGCAACATGTTTTTTTTTTTTTTTGTAAATAAGGGCCAAGTATCTATAAAATAAAACTTAATTAAAATCTATCCAGTAGTTTTCCCGAGACGCACGCACAACGGCAGACCTGTATCACTTTATTTATATCATTATTCGTGTGATGACAGCGAAGCGTTATTAATGATTTTAGTCTACAAAAACACTCTCATACAAAAAAACACGACAAAGATGTTATATTAAACTGATAAGTATATAATTATGGTGAATTAAAATTCTAATTGAATTTCGATACAAAAACGGATTTCGTAATTAGGAATTCGGCTCTTATAATATTGCTACGTTAAATGGATTATCATTACTATCCCATTAGCTGGCAACTTAGGCGATCAGGTTACCTCCAAGTAAATGGTGTATTCAGCGTGAAAAGTATTGCAATACTTGAAACTAGCCGTTGTATTTAAAGCATAACAACACAGGGCCATCACACGAGGCGAATTAATTGTTATTAATTATATAATTTTATTAATTAATTGTTCCTGACTACTTACGATGAGGGAGTCTTCAAGAGAAGAGTGAATAAGCTTTTATAAGTGACTGTGTTCAACACCTTAGATTTCATCACCACTTACCATCAGGTGGGATTGTTGTCAAGCATTAACTTATGTTAAGTTAAAAAAAAAAATTACACGTGAAAATATATGAATAACGGTACAACGGTTAAAGCATAAACATTACAGGAACGTGACGGAAATCGCACGGACAACATCCCGCGCGTGGACGTGCCACATAAACGAACCTACGTAAACAACGCTAACGCACGAACACAATCACCTAAAGATATTTTTTAACCATACTCGTCGATTTTAAAACCAACCTATCGACTCATATTATTATTTGTTTACTAGCCGTGTGAAAGATATCGTATCGGCAATATTCCAGAAAGCAGAAGCCTTGTCTCGGATTAGTTTTTAGTGTTAACTGCTCACCTTCCTACGCACTGGTGACGTATAAAACTGGAGTAACGTTAAAGGCTTCTTGAAATTAAATTAAAAGCGCTTCATCAAGTGTATAATTAGAACAGTTCATCACGGATATTGGTTCGAATGTTTGAATTTTCAAAACTATGCATAAAATAATATTAAAAAATACTATCTTTTACTTCGGTGCTCGGTGAAAGAATATTTCGTGAAGAACTTCTAGACACTTGAAGGTTCCCCAAAAAAGTTCTGAGTTGTGTGAAGTCAGACCGATAGACGGTAGAAGATAGTCACAGCATGATCACACCTTTACCAATCACGTTGTGAGACGAGACACAATTTCAACCCAGACTGTGAGTTGTGATGATAACGAAGGAAATTTAAGAGCATCTGATAGTCTGTTAAACAACGCCCATAATTGTGAAGTTCCAAACTT
>DWPT01001875.1:0-17415 GCA_018251895.1 Agathymus mariae mariae | reverse complement strand
CAGTCTCCATCCAAATCTTAGAATATCATTGATATCTAAATACATCTTCCGTTTGGACCCGATAATTATTATCTATTATAAAACATTTATTGATAGTAGTTTAGAACGTTAACAAAATACGAAACCAACGTCAGTAGGACCACAGTCCTGCTAGGAAAGATCTTTGAAAATTTTCTTTTTTCGAAATTTTATGGAGCGCATTATTTTTGAGTGTAACTGTTTCCAATTTCTGTCAAATTTGAACATATTTTTTGAAGGTTGATTCTAAGTGCGGCGTGGTCCCGCTTCAGACGTACACATGTTCTAGCGTTCATATAATTCTAGATTCATCTACGTTGTGCTAAACAACCTTTCCGTATCGGATTTAGAAAATGTACCTGACAATTCGGAACACTCTACAAATTACGATTAATTCAAATAGGACGATAAATTCCGAACTTGAAATATTCAAGTTCGTTAAGTTACACTTTATATGTCTATTGCAATTCCATATTATATTAATTGGCATCTGAAAAAAACAGGTTTTGTATCAGTTTTATTTAACAACGCGTGGATACAACAAACTGACCAAACTTTTTGTGTTGACGTTAATTTTATTAAATTGAATTTAAAACAACCTCATCGCAGATACAGAACCCGGTTCGAATATGTAAAGAACCTATTAACCGTTTTTTCACTCAACACACTCGAGGGTTTCGTGTCTGGGTAACGAATTCGTGGTAAATGCTAAATAATGTTACGTAGCTATTTCTCCTGATAACATCAATAATATCACTAGAAACGTGTTTCGTCTTAGGTCATGACCTACATATAGATGCTCTTCTAGAAATGAAAAAAAGTATGCAAGTTACACGGCGAAAATTGTGTGGTAACTTTCATGAAGGAAATAAACGAACGAATAGATAAAACGGTGTCTTCGATAGCAAAATATTTGAGACTTCAAAATATCAAGAGCAGCACATTGTATTGTTTAGCTTTATTATGAAAACTATATCTAAGTATTAATTTGAAACGAACGCCTCGTCAACAAGCTTGAACCAGCAAAATACTTAACAACAAATTATTTTAAAATAAAGACAGCTCAAGACTAAAATTAATTTTAATACAGAGGTGATTACAGCCAGATTTGAGACATCGGTGAAGCTTCATATAATGTTTTAAATTATTCGAACGAGATCACAGTCCGGCTAAGAATCCACTAGTATCAAGGATTTTTATTTGATCGTCAAGTTAAAATATTAGCACTGCGATTAGATAGTAATATTATCAGAACACGTATTGTAGTGGGTGACTGCAGTTTTTATTTGTCGCTAAGTAAGCACCGCATAAGTACATAATCGTGAAATATTGTAGACACTAGCCAATCCAATCATTAAAATATCCCAGTTTACATCAATCTAAATTCCATTTCGTTTATATGAAGATAAGACCTACATTGACCTAATTGTAACTTCTTGCGATGGATATTTTAGATTTTTTTTTTTAGAATTACTTATTTCAATATCAAGTTATATGTTGTATTCTTATTTATGTGCGTACAAATTTGTATCGCTATCCTTACATAAGCCGCTGTTACACACTATAATCGGTTTGACACACGACTATCACTAAATGAAAATTAGTTATACGTTGACGCTAAAACTACACCAACCTATGACTCACCCGAGAAGGGAAGCCTATGTAACGGTCCAACGAGGACTCTGCGTAAAAATGTTAATGATAAACACGATATTACAAAATCTTGATTAATTATTTTAAATCGTAGGTTTCATTAAATAAGTTCATAGCGCAATTGATAAATGCACCAAAAAAGTTTTAGAACATGTTTTACATTTTTACCTTCATCAATGGTAAAAACCTAAAATAACTTCCCCACTGCTAGAATAACAGTTAGTCACTATCGTGGTTAAGTGCGAGATGTTTGTACTCATTTATCTTTGAGAATATCATGGAACGCTGCGTGAAAGGAAAGTGATTTTGAAAAATCAGAGGTGCGTGCAATTTAAAACACGTGACTGGTAAGAACTGACTTAAAAAATGGGAAATCCATATTAATAAATACCATCGAATGATTTCGGTCTCGGTTTTGTTTATTTCAATTAACAAAGCTGGCGGAATAATGGTCGATTAACTCACAGTTCTTCTGAGATAAGCTAAGGTTACCGATGTAAGCCATATTCGACCTACTTTTTTGTTTACCCGGGCTGACACTCATCTTCCCATTGTTGTTCTCATTAATCCCATTGTTGCATTGTTAATTATTTTTGAAAATGATAGAACTACAACCCTCAAATTATTCCTAAAGCATACCAGCTTCTTATGAGTCCAAATTTTTTCTTAGAATTCGTAACCCTGATTTTTACTCACTGGCTTTTGCCAATACTTGCGATTTAAATGAACGACAACCTTTCCTTTCACCTTGAGTGACATGATGAGGATGCTTGAAATCAAAATAACTATTCCACAGTATGATATAAAAAACGAAAAAGCCCTGATAATTAAGGACTCGTAAAAAAAAATAGAATAGGTAAGAGTATTTCAGAATTAACTTACCTAGTGTAAAATATAAGCTTGTTGGATGTCGTTTGGAACGAATGAAATGAAGCCTGGGAGGCGACCTAGTTTTCGAGTCTCAGAGAGAGATATACAAAAGCCTAGAAAACTACCCTCTCGTCTTTACATCTTCAAACAATCACGATCTTAAGTCTCCGAGAATTGCGACTTAAACGAAACTGCACAATTCTCTTTCATTGGTGAATCCTAGACAATGTGCAGGTAATGTATATGTGACTTAATGTGACGTATTGTAGCATTCCTTATAAGTGAGTCCTCAATCGGTCGACTTTTCCAGCCAGTTTATAAGACATCATCCGCTCATTATGTTCTAAGCCATACATACATTATGTTGTAAGTATACTCTTAAATCTTTATGATGGAATACAACTGAAGTGTTACTCTTAATTTAATTCTAAACAAGAATGTGAAAAACTATGTAACAAGTAGGTACCAATGTTTATTTTAACTTTATCATCAATACAGACTGCACAACGCTATCCTTCAGGCAGGGTAACGTACTCAGAAATTATAATTCCCGGGGTGTCAATAAAATACTCGCGAGAATATTAACGAAACTAGTTTTTTAGATCAGGTGCAGATCAGTAATATGCCATAGTAATATATGATATTTTAGACTTGAGAAATTTGAGTAGCAACATAATAATGGCTCAATGATGACAAAACAATATGAATCATCACAGTTATTCGTTATAGGACCTTGAAAGTACGCGATGATAACAAACATTTCTCTCAAGATTTCTAAGTCAATAAGTAGCACCGACTTGTTGTTGGATTTGTCGAACACAATTTAGATTCAAACATCTGAATCAACAGAGTGAAAAATATTGTTACAGAAACAAATTCACTAAAACTATTCAAGCAAAATCTAGGATTTTTCTGATTAAGATATACATATATAATATTAAACAGTTTTGCGTGTTTTTTTCATTGTGAGCATTCATTTTCGTACAACGTTAATTTATTTCAAACAGGTCCACCATTGTTTGTTAATGACTAAAGCATCTGTCATGTTCCTAGTATTAAGGAATACCATAGGCAGCTGTGATCGCTTCAGATCATGAGACAAGTCTTGAAATTTGCAACATAAAAATCACCTTGTATGACAATATTCAAACATCAACTCTATTAGATTTACGTTAGTAGAAGCAAAAATTTTACTGGACGACATAAATATTGAGCATCGCCACACAAAATGTACCTCCTATAAGAATTAACGGATAAGTATACAACGCATTAACATAATATGAATTTTGTATGAGTGCGAGACAAACACCTGTCAAGCTACGGTTTACCGTAAATTTCAAGTATACGTGGAGCAGTCGCGCACAAAAACCGACCAGTCCCCGTCATTTGTTTCAGTTGAATAATTTTACGACACCAGTAGGGTTGTATATTTTTTTGCGCTGACAATATAAAATTACATTACAATAACTACACGTCTAGAGTTCAACCACGCTGCTTCCATATAAATATATCCTAATATATCAGTTAACGAAATGCCCAATTACTTATGCAGTATGAAGAAATATAAGACTTGTAATAAATAAAAGAGAAAGGCGCGCTTTTTAGCAATGTTCTTTGAACCTAATTGTTAAAACCTTATCTAATAAGGCAACATGCTCAATTGAAAGTGCAAACCCTGACTTCCACATACGAGTAGCTTGATATAAACGGTGAATGCCCTAGCCAACGGCGATATGAGCATCTTTAGTCCTTGGTGCACATTTACGTAGCTCAATGCACTAAACAATTACGCGGTGCGGACGAGGCAAGCGCCGGTCATTCCCTTGACGGAACGCGTCAGGAACAACATACGGAAAATACACGGTGAAGGTCATTCACATTTACGAAACGAAAAATTTAATTGAAATGTATCGGTGGTAAAGAAATTCAAATAATACACATTTTTTATTATATGCGAATATTATGACCAAGAGGCAAGTTAACTGCTAGCCTTGGCGGAACTTGGACCGTATCAAAATTAAACTTTTTTTCTTTTACATAGAATAAGTTAATACTTGACAACTAAATAAACTCATGTAATAGACTGAAAAGGCGTTATGTTTTTTAAATACGACAATAAAGCTATGCTTCACTTTCGCTATAGTTCGGATTTTTAAACAAATCTAAAGTTTATATGTTTTGTTTTGCACACGTAAAGACGTAATAGAAAAAAATTTAAATAAAGATACGCAATGATTATAGAGGTAAGTCTTTAACAAAAGTACCTCTAATGTTCCAACTTACAAAAATAACTAATTACGGCCGTATTTAAACCACTGGGCGACCACTAGTATCATAATATTTTGTCCTTATCCTTAATTTTATTGTATATTATTTTATTCTTCTTTTTAACCCTATATTTTGTCAACTCTACAGTCACCCCCTAGCTCTCTTCTTGGCAAAATTATCTATTATTGTAATATAATTAATCATAATTAATATTATATTTATATGAAGAAAAAATATCTTCTAGAAAATTCACCCATTTTTGTTAGGCCTTCCAATAAGAAAAATAAATACGACAACAAACATATTTTCTTTTTCTGTCCAGGTAACTAGACAATATGCTGATAGCAATTGCGTATAATGTAAAATATAAATAATAATACTCATAAAAGGGCTAACGTTTTTTGGATCCTGTTTTGTTGCACCTGCCACAACCTGCCCGACGCATGTTACTATAGCTCCCCTAAGCAGTCAAGCAGGAAATTTAAATGGTATTCAATCATTCTCAAGTTACGATTCACATCAGTATTTCGATATATTCTTCCTATTAGGTAGAGTCCAATATGGTTCCAAAAAGCGTATTAAACAATGGAATGAAACAAGATAACTCACAATGTTTTAAATAAGTTTCAAATAAAGCCTCACGTGAATATATATTTTTAAGTCTGACCAAGCGAGCGGCTGTATCAATGGCTACAAAATGTATGCATAATCAGTGATGTATGGAAAATCTGTTACAACGGAATTTGAGCGAGGCGATTTGAAAGGAATTATATAAGTAAGTTAGTAGGGTACTAAAACAGCGATTCATTCCTTTCCACTTTTCATATTTGACAAAACAAATACATGATTTAATTAAAAACATAAAAGTTAATAGTTCTTCACTTCGACGTCTTTATGAAAGTTAGTTGAATCTTGTTGTCAGTATAACTATTATTTTTAAAACCAAACGGTCTGTAGCCCTTTAGTGGGCAATACATTAGTAGCCCTTGTGATTTTTACTACCAACACAAGGGTCGGCAACGACCACTCAATCTAAATTTATATCAGCAACCAAAAAATCACGGCTGTTGGTTGTCTTTTTGGATTTAATAATTTGACCACCATAACTGTATAGCAGCATCACGACATAGCATTTAAAAATGCATTGCATGTGCCTAAATTTTTTAAATGTACAATCAATTAAAAGTTAACAAAAAACTTATAAGAGACAAAAGACACCTACCTACCTACCTACAATTTCATTAAAACACGTGACAACGTGATCCTTGCCGAGTTTCCTGTGTTTATCATGGTGAGTACAGACTATTGTAAACTGTTCAGAAATAAACATTTTACGATTCATTGTCGAGTGTAGCTTTGTAAATGTAGGGGGCTAACGAAACATTTTCTTGGCAAACGGTACATTTTTATTACAAACTCCTACACAATTTTCCATTCATCTTAGGATTCGACATATCTTTGAATGCTATTAATACTTAATTGGATGGATAACTGTCATTAACAGTGAAATTATTTCAGTCGTCTTATAAAACTAGAGTCCAAAGTTTCAAGACACCTACAAGCCAGAAAAAAGTTAAACTTTTCAACCCTATCGATTAAATTTAGGCTGATAATACAATTTAAATTACAACGAGAATATTGAACCCCTTGGTTTGAAACTCGCGTCTGCAGAGCCGTCTACGCAAAAGGACGTGAAGGAGGTCGACGGTAGGGTTGTTATGGAGCTCCGTAACCGAAACTATCACATATCTGAAATAAAATATATCCGAAACAGAATCGCATGAGTTTCGAATAATTTCGGATAGGGGCAGTCTTAATAAAACTCGTTATGACAGGTTTTCGCTCTGAGCCGATACATTTGCCACGTCGCTTTCATCTTTAGACGTTTATTATATTATTACATTTTTAAGGTTTGTATTCTGTAAATGTAATACCAAATAATACCTACAAAGGGAGACAAACTATTATCTTGTAAATACATAATATTTTTTTCGAAGACATATCTCTCATATCCATAACCAATAATATCCGAAACAATCGGATAATCCGAAATAATTTTATATCCTCAACTGGTAAAATATTGTTGAAATATCCGTATCCAGATCTGAAATTTCATATCCATACATCCCTAGTCGACGGAACATAAGTACACACGAAAATATTTATAGACGATGCCCTTGAAAAGGACAGATGTATCCTAACCCGTGGACGCCCGTCTGCGAACCGCACGCACGCATACAATGTCATTGTTACGGTCCCAAAAATCAATATGAGCTGGATCTACGATTACTGGTCAATTACAGCATTTAAATTATTATACGATATGTGAAAGGTATAAGTGATACTATAAGGATTATCAAGAGTTCGATGTAATATGCCTTCAGAAATGAAATCGGGTTTTTGTAAAACATTAAAATTACTTAATTATTGATCTCAACCTTCCAAACCTATGCTTATTAACCGTTAAGAACACAATCGACTTTTTACTGATGTATTATTTAAAAGTGTAATCAAATATATTTGAAAATCGTATGTAGGATATGTTAACTATTTCTTGCAGTAAGCACTTTTGTGAACCGTTTCTTGCCCAATCCTAGCGTCGATATTCCTCGAGGCTTCCACAATCAACTTCAAATACGTGTGACGTAAAATGTCGTTGCATGAATAGCCGTGGTTGCAAGTTCATAAATAGGTACGATAGATTATTATTGTACAGGCGAAGCGTTTACAACGACACATCGACGGCGACCACCGACGTTATCGTATGGAAACGGCATAAAATTTAACGATTTATGGGTACCGGAGAACATAATAGCAAATTGGATTCAGTACTCCTACATGTTACTAAATTATACATTAAAATGTAATCATGAGTGTTGATATCAGCTAATTAAAAATTACACTACTCACCGTTATGATGAAGAATAAGATTACTATCTGGTTCCAAAATCGAACCGATGCCACTTTTTGTTCATGTCAAATCAGTATTTTGGACCACTGTGTATTTTAGCATTATCTTATCAGCTTCTTGTTCCACGGACGCAGATAATACTTTTCTAATTAACATTTACATACCATGTGGCATTTTTTTACACCTATACGTAAGTCATCGAATATAAACCGAGTGGAAGCCTTAGAGTTATGGATATTAAAGCTTATTTCGAAACGTCGCGACGGCCTCGAGGCAGGAAAAATTAATATAACAACCCGAAACATGAGATTACCAAAACTTGCAGGCCTGACTTTATATCGCATAAACCATTAAACATCTAAAAGACTAGGAACAAAAAATAATACAATATCGGGGACCATAAACTTGATGAAACATAAACAAATAAAAAACATTCCTGCTCTCTACTACACAACATGCAATATAAGCATTTAGACAGCGGCCTGCAGACGGACATACACACTATTAAATATTATTATGTACATGTTATCACTACTGCCACAAATATATTACTTATTATGGATTAATTATATTATGTAAGAAAATAAGGAGAGGTAGGGGAGCGTATATAGAAAAAAAAATAAAGAGAATATACAATACACTCTATTTAAACATGAAATTTATTAAAGATAAAAAAACATACAATGGTTGCTTTACACAAAATAAAATACCTGGAGGGTGTGGGCAGCACAGGGGGGCAGGCAGGCGGACCCTGCGTGCCCGGGCAATACATAGTGCGACAGGTCCATACATAGTCACATAATATAATACCATATCATATGATAAAAAGTACACATATAGGATACTGTCAAGCCAACAACTCACAGGTAGTCATGTGGCGCTCTCACCAGTATAAAACTATTTAATTCTTACAAAAATACTTAAGAGACTAATCTGAAATGCACATAGAGGATCTCGCGTCTCGACTACAAAAATATTCTGAGATTGGAATGAAATCTTTTTAAGCTTTCGGCCTCGGAACCATCACAACGAGACGGCGTTGGAAACGTCCGTAAACTCCTAATTACTTCTCTTCTGAGTCTTAAAGCTAACCGATAGAACCTGCCCATTGAGCGTGTAGCCATTGAGGGCCTGAATGGCCATAGCAGCCTCATCATACTCTCGCATGTTAACAAATGCAAACCCTTTATTTTTCTTGGTCTCAGGATCCTTGATCACCTTGATAGAGTCGATGGCGCCATACGGACCGAAGATCTGCCACAGCGCCAACTCCTCTGTGTCCTCACCGATGTTGTATACATACACTGTGGTCTGGTGCGGGGCGGCTGGCGCACCCAGGAGCGGCACGGGGCTCGCTGGTGCACCTAGCAACGGTAGTGGCGTATGATTGGTGGCAGCCATGGGATTAAAACGTTGTTGACCCTTGTTGATAAACGGTAGAGCTTTACCAGGAGACGGCAGCAGCGGCGGTGGGGAAGCCTGTGGGAAGCCGGGCGCGAATGCTGCGGGGCGCGCACCGAATGCCGCACTCAGGTTGGTACCGTTGAATGTGGGCGTCGTCCCATTAAACATCGGTGCACCGTTGTACGCCAATGGCGTAGCCGCGACACTATTTCTCTGCGAGGGACGCGGTGGGTTCTTGTTAGAGTTGGGTTTGTTCGCAAACTTCACAACGATCGCCCCTGCACCCGGGATCGGTGTCTGACCGTTCATGTGGGTTATGGCGTCTTCGGCTTGTTGTCGCGTCTCATAGCACACAAAGCCGATCCCCTGGGACACTCGACTGTTTGTTATGTGGCCGAACTGACCGAATACGCTGTTGAGACGTTCCAACGTCATATCTGGAGGTAGGTTGCTTATATAGAGATTCGATTCGGTATCGGGCTTGTGGCTGACCTTATTCTCGGGATTGAGGAGCGCGAAGGATACTTTAAGGGTCTTGCCTTGCATCAGCAGGCCGTTGAAGGCGACACGCGCCTTCTCAGCATCCTCGTGTTTCTCGTACTCGACGAACCCGTAGCCGCGGTTGGCAATAAGCTTGCAGCTCTCGATTTTACCCATCGCCGAGAAAAGCGCATACATCATATCCCTCGTCATTAGCTCAGGAATATAGTTGACCATGAGTTTAGTCGGTGACACATTGGAATTGGCGTCGCCGCCGCCATTCTCTACGCTCATTTCGTTTTTTATCATTGTTCTTTTATTGAACGAACTACACTACAGAAAACAAAATATTAACGAAACCAACACTGATCAGGCCTGGTTATTTCATTTGGGATATGAAAAACTAACAAAGAACTAACACAAAAATCTAAACGCACGAAAACGCCAAAAGCAACGCCGGTTCACAAGTTCATCATCACTCACACGACCACGACACACCACACCAAACACGAACGAGTTTGTTTTTGGAATGTTACCAGGATTAGGGCGATTTATGTAGAAAATGCTATATTCATTAGAATCACCATATTATGATTGTGATTTTAAAATAATATTTGGTAGTTATATTAATTTATTTAAATAATAATATGTACTCCGTATTTTTGCACGTACTTTTCCACAGTTATTGTCAAAAATGTTTTTTTAATTCAGTCAGTACGTGGCACAAAAGCAACTACATCACGTCAATCAATATTCAACGTTACATTTTATTTAGTCTATGATTTCTATCGTTATTATGAACTCGCCGAGTACCGTAAACGTTCTTATATACCACTTCGATTTATTTAATAAACTATAACACTGAACAAAATAATACAAATAATGAAATATTATATTTAAGTACTACATACACTGTTAAGATTGTACAATTTAACAACATAATTATTGTTTACTGGCAAGTATTAAAATTGAAGAATTATCCGTATTGTCCATATATTATAGATTGTCAACATTTTTATACCAAATCACATTCAGCGTTGTGTAAATTAGACTTCTCTTTAACGCTGCGTGCAGGCAAACCAGGCTAGTGGGTGCGGGGTTAAGTAATCGTCTACTTTGGGCACATTCTAATGAAATATTAGTTTATGTCAGGTTATGATTAAAAAATATTAACGACTGCACGCTGACAGTTTTAAGTGCCATTGAAAATAATGCAAGAGAAATTCTTAATAATACACAATATCTAAAAATATATATCATCAAAATATCTTTCGCACATCATCAAGAATATTTATTTATATTATATATTTTTTCAAGTAGGTTATTAAACTTCATATTATTTTTCCATTTTTCTACAACAAATATCATGTTGTTAGATTAGGTACATACGTACATTAGTAAATAAATATATTCAGGAAATACAATGCACGGAACATGTTTGGCCTGATTTTTTCAGAAACCATCTGATATTGTTGTCGTTTCGCAATTTACATATTTTGTCCAAAAATAGGTACTAGTTTATAATCGCTCTCTTCTAGTATGTGTAAGGCATAGACAACAGTATACATAATATACTAACGTATTGTATGAACTTTATGATACTAGCATGTCTAAGGTGTTTATTTATGCATAGACTATATTTTGTACATTAATGACATATTATTCTGCAAATAGCTATAAGCCTGTGATTAATGACACCTACCTAAGGACAAAATATTAAGGAAAAAAATATTGACAGCGTCAGAACTGTCAGATCAGATTAATTTACAAGCTACAGTTTGATGGTCGACAGTGACAGTCGTACAAGTATCGTAATTAATTAAAATTTCACGATGTTTGTAACTAATATATTATTGAAGAAAGCCAAGAGCAAGTCAGTGGTACCTTTTTGAAATTGTGTATTTGTACATATACAGCAAAATACGTGCATTAGAAAATTTATTTAATTTTACTGAGCTTTCCGGGCATCCATACCATTATTTTGGTTATGTGAATTTAAATACAAAGTTTTCATCCCTAATTTTCATTACTTCGTCTATACTTAAGTTTTATCTCTTGCTTACTTTGCAATAATGTTGGTTAGAATAACAAAACAATTTAACCAGTATGTCAACTCTGATATTTTTTAACAGTCAATTTTTTACAGATCTATAATGGTATTGATGGAAAGTGTGGTATCGGGACATAAATTCAATACAATACGAGAGCGTTTAGCAGACAAGCTGGAGCTTATTCGCTTTGATCCATACAGTGAGTTGTATTACTTTAAATAATCTTAACCGGAACTAACAACTGTTTGCCATACTTTCATAAATCACAATATATATATATTAGTGAATCTACGGTTAACTTACATTCTATTCGTATTTTGGATCCTTGCTTGTGACATTGCCATTCTATATTAAGAAATACAATACTTTGTTTTTCAATACTTAATATCATGCAGTCAAAGAATATGCTATTAAAAATCACTTCCACAATTCAATGGGAAGTTCATTGATTCCTATGCCAAAAAATGTATCAAAAACCAATGAATGCTTTTACCAGTAATGATAATTATACTTCTATCTTAATGGGAATATGTCAATTTTATAAGATTATTGGCTTATTTCAGTATTGTCATATTTTTATGATTTGTTGATATATCTTTACAGTAATAAGAAGCATGTAAGCAGATGGTTCATAGTAGACTATTATAAAATCATTGACATATTACAGACCAGCTTGATCAGCTTAACTGGCTTTCCAACACAGGATATGCTTTTGTTATACCTTCTAATTGTGTATGGTATATATACATTCTGAGTTTGGTATCCCAGTAACATATTTACATCTGCATTGAGATTTTGCTGGAGCTAAATCTGATATATGTTTTAAATGGTCTACAAAAACACCTTCAGCAAATTTACTTTACATTCCTCTTGAGTGTTCTGGCAACAGCTTTTCATGTCATAGAGTAATTTGTTTGTTCTAGTAAATATAAGTTCAGGTACTTGATAATATCAGATTAAAACTGCCTAATTGATATACTGTTATTTCTTTTTAAATGTGTGCAAAATTTCACATGTTAATATTCATATCTTAAAATGGGTAAAACTTACATTACATTAAAAGGTTCCATTTCTAAATTACTGATATATTCATACATACATTCAGGAAACATTACCAAAGCGTGTAATTAAAATAATTTTATAGAACTTTAACTAGGAGACACTTTACTGATAGTAGATAAGTACGTTTGACATGTTTGCTGATAGTGTGTGGGGTTGAAAATTCACCGAAAAACACCACAAACTATACTCTATGCTGTAGAGTCTTCATGCTTCAGATATCATTTTTAATATTATATATATATATATATCATATTATAATTGTAAATTTATGCAAATATCTTCTAGTGAAACTTTTTTTTCACAATGGACATAGAAACAGAAGTAAAAGTAATATAATATTTATTAATAATATTTAAATGTCTTTTTAAACAGTTGTGACTTTACATAGCTAAAAAAATTTTTGCAGTTCAGCAGGAGTGCCTATACAAGGAACGAAAGAAGATTAGAAGTATGAAGTCATAGTCTAGTAATTTTCTGAGATAACTCATTCATAATAATAGTTATTAATTTTGAATTCCCCTAGTGAAGATGAAGAGTCCCTTGCATTTTATGTCACTGCTTTTTACATGGATTTGGTTTGTAAAAACATTAGATTCAGGTTAGGTTTTTGTTCATTGGGTTGTTAGAGAGGGGGATCAATAAAAGTATAATTAGTTTTAAAAATGTTATAATTTAATTATTGTACTTTAAAACAATAAAGAAATCTTTGGAATAAAATGTGTATTTATTATAACTAACAAATAATGCAATAGTAAGTACTGATACATTATCAAGATTTCTTGATACATAGATGTTAATACAATATTTTAGAATATATGCTTTACTCATTCTTAAGCTAACATATGATATAAAATTATATGATTTAAATATCAAGTGATTTTTTAAAATAACATGTGCATTTTGAATGCAAATTTAATAATAAATTAATAAAAACCTGGTAAGAATGATTGTGATTGTTTTTTAAACACATCCTGAGTAACCATAATATTCAATTTAACTCTAAAGTTAATTTTAACAGATCTTCAGTTAGAGAACATCACATTATTCTGTATTAGGAAAGGGATTGCAATTTTTTTTTATATAATTCTACATTATAAATTACGATGATGAGTTTGTATGTTGATTTATGATAATTACAATAATATAAACTCCAAAAAAGTGCTTGAATAATAATAATATAACATTTAATATATTACATATACATGCATAGTATTTGTGTACTTATAGTAAATTTTATGAAATATTCTTATAATATTCTCACTAATTTTTCATATTGGATTCTAATCTGGATAGTTATTTAAAACAATTCTTTTATTTTACAAACAATATAATTTTGAGATAAATGATCAAGTATCAATTTATGTGCAGCAACACTTAATGAACGAAAAGTAATTTCTCTCAATAAAATTGACTAGAACAATATTGTTGTACTTATACACCTATAATTATTTTGCAGTAGACTTTTAATAAATAATCCTTTACCCCTTTATCTGCTTAAATATATGCTTTTTAATTTTACCTACAACTTACATTATAAAAATAGTTACTAATAGTATTAAGTAATATTCGTTTTTTAATGTCCACAATATATTTTTTAAACTAGATTTATATATTTGTTTTAAATATATTTATTTACAAAACAACATTTAATAGAGCCAGCAGAAAATAACTGATAATTAAATATATAGAAATATATTATTAAAACATGTACATAACTCATCTAAATTATTTACACCTGATCATATCATGTTTCAATTAAATTTTATTTAATAACTACTGAATAACGCTTGACATAAATCGACATTTTACATAGTTGGTCCTATAACAAGATGTAGAGGGTGTGAAAACAAAACAAATGGAATGGCGAAAAATATATTGAAATTACTTAAAATTACAGAATCCGCAAATAATAAACTTTCAATGAGGCCCTTAATGACTCATGAAAAATGGTACCTATGAAACTATTTAATTGCAATTTTTTTTATGACTTTACACTTAGAGCTGGATTAGCACAATTATTACTAATGACAAAATATTCCATATTAACTGGTTATGGTTAACACAATGCGAGTTCATACTTCACACACTGACTTGTGATCCTCATAAATATCAGCTTTGGATTTTACAGTAATAAATTAAATTATTATTAGACACATGAAAATTGATCCCATGATCTGCATGATGTCGACAAAACGTAAAATTAAATTTCACGACTGTAATAAGACATCCTAATAATAAAATAATAACCCTAATAGTACTTTTAAACAAATTTAGCGCGCTGTTATTACCTATCCCCCAAAAATATAGACTTAATTCACCTTACACCCATGTAATTCGGATCATCGATGTTGAACACAAAAAGCCACAATTGGTTCGTCTTTGGGATCTTGTCCCTTCCAGGTTTTTTAAAACATCACTTTTTTGTACATAGAGTAAATTAATACTTGACAACAATCCCACCTGATGTTAAGTGGTGATGAAGTCATAAGATGTTGAACGCATTAACTTAATAAGGGCCTATTCACTCTCCTCTTGAAGAAAATCACTCACTCACTCAGCAATATGATTCGTATATAGATCATATTTGTCTTCCATTATTCAACATCTGAGACGCGAATTGTCTTATCTCGATATTAGTCAATTAATCATTGCAAACATCGATTACAATACTCATAACCAAAACGAATACTTAATAAATTCGTTATAATCATATATTTTTAAGTCATAATAATCTATTAACAGTGGTGACTTATACAAGCATCTACTTAAAAATACAAAATTTAAAAAGGCCCAATGAATCACTTGTAATATCAGTTAAAAACGTTTCATTGTTAAAATTGTCGTTTTCACCTCGCCCAACTGGTGAATATAATTTTTTTTTTAAATTTAAACTATAACCTTGAACTAGTTAAAAGGAAAAATATTAATTAAATTCTTATAACAAAAGATCTTATTATGATGTTACACAATTTTTACGGCTAAAGCCGAAAATATTTTAATTTTTTTCTTAATATTTGAACCATAGTAAGAGTTTGTCTGTTCGTCCATTCCATTCGAATTATTGGATATAAAATTAAAATATGCACGTTTATAAATTATTAAAATTTTATACTTATTTCAAAGTTATATATTATATTTAAGGAGTGATATTTGTATAAGTAAAATTTATTTTAATATTTACTGCTTATCATTTGGCATTTACAGAAAAGTTTTTGGCAAATCCATCGAGATTTTTTTTTGCCTATACTTAAACTATTTTTCAAAATCAAACCTTTACTTAATTATATTTAAGTTGTGGTTTATTTGGGAATCTGAGACAACTCTTGACTTTGTTTGGCAATTAAAAACGAAATGACATCATGACCATGACGCTTTCATTAAAGGTATATACATATACCATCCTGTATGTAAATCGCTACGGTTTAACTAGCAGCCTTAGCTAAAATCAACCGTCAAACGTGAGAGCCAATTAAGATGCGGTTTTCTCGATCCCTCGTTGGCTAGAGCATCGGTGACGCGCTTGTGCAGCGGAAATCCATGAGTAATGGTTTCGTGCTTATTTGTAATACAAAAATTTCCCAAATAATATATAATAAGCAGGAAATTATCTCCATCCACTCTTTCGCGACTGATGACAATCCCAGTTTTGTTTACCATTATACCTTTGAATAAAAAATTATTAAACGCAGATAAAGTAAATGCAGATGAAAAACAATTAAATAAATACTAGCATTTCTACGTCCGTGTCTAAAGTAATATAAAGTAGCTTAAATCTCGCACACTTCCGCGGCAAGCGAAGCGAGGGTCTTACGGAATTTTTAAATGCATAGTATTAACTGCCATCTGTAAGAGTTTTCTTAATATTTGTATTATGTGATAATAGTAGCAAAACTAAAAGTACTTCAACCGTTTTATATAACAGGATAAGTATAAACGAGTATGATGACAGCAAGGTGTAGTGTATTTTATTAATTTTAATTTTGTAATGGAAAGTCAATATTTTTGAATACTAATAACTTACTACAAAGAACCAACACATATTAATTTGGTTATGTTTAGTTTAACTGCTTCTTATTAATCTGTTGCAGTAATTAGACCATAAATAGAGTTGACCGAATACATGTTAATAATTCGTAGCATCTTATGTTAACTTCATACAGATATCAAATTTGATTTGTGCTTATACATGTTAAGTCATCTATTATATACTAAGTATTTATATATATTTCATAATTAAATAACAAATACTGCCATCGCACGATGAAAGCGATTGAATCTTCTCGAGTTTTAATTTACTATTACGTATGTATGTGATAATAACTTACTTCTACGCTTAAATATCAATTTCCCGTGCTTTTAACAGTCGCATTATAACGCCTTATTTAATAAGTGTAACTGAAGAATAATGCATTAATAAAAATATATTTGATAAATTAAAAATAAATAGCATTAACACATAGCGTACACTACACTACACTGCATATATTTATCGGAGATCACTTCACTCACTTTCTCAAGTCAATTGCTCCAACAACGGAGCAATGTCGGGGTATTTTCATGCAAACAATTCCATCTTACTGGCCATTTCAAATTCGGATTCCTCCATCTTGTATAATTCGATCAGCTGTAATGAAAAAGCGTGCGGTTAGAAATTTCATTAAACATGGTTTTTATGGTTTGATTAAGTTTATATGAACA
>DWPT01001874.1:0-17424 GCA_018251895.1 Agathymus mariae mariae | reverse complement strand
ACAACTTTCCGCGGCGTACAGTAGAATAGGCAAAACAATTGCTCTGTACACTAAAATTTTGGTCTGCAGTTTAAGGTCGTGCGAGTTCCAAGCACGTATCCTCAGTCTACCAAAGGATGTTGCAGCGGCTGCTATTCGGGCTGGTATCTCCGATGCCAAGGTGTTTAAAGTGTGACATTTCTTCTACCGTATTGTTGCCCAAGATGAGGTTGGTATTATCGGCACTGCAACCTCTAGGGGGCTGTTTTAAAACTTGTGTTGTGCTGGAGCTTATTACCAGACCAAATCTGTGGCAGAGCACTCACGTAGCTGTTAAGTGACTCCATAGAATTAGCCATAAGGCAAATATCGTCGGCATATAGGATATCTACAACCGCAAGTTTGGTTACTTTTCTTTTTGCCCTGAAGCGGGTCAGACCAAAGACGCTTTTATCAGTTATGGAATTAATTTCAATTAAGCCATGACAAACATTAGCCGCATCCCGCATTACGGATGCGAAATACAAGGAGAATAGGGTAGGAGCCAAGACGCAACCTTATATAATGATGATAATTCAACTCGAAACGTGACAATTCTATCGTTGATGCCCTTTGGAAGTTCTTGTAAAAGTACGTGCTAGCTGATTCTGCACAGCAAATCCCACGCCACTAGCTGCTTTCTCGGAACTTGGCTTCCGGCTCCAGTAGTAAGTGTAACCCCCTAGGTGTTCGCAAAGCTCTCCAGACTCACTAAGATGTGTTTCAATAATTGCGGCAATGCGTACTTTGTATTTGGCCAGCTCTCTTGCAATTAAGGCGGTTTTTCTCTCTGGACATAAGTTAGAATCATTATCCAGAAGAGTACGAACATTCCATGCTCCTATCGTTAGATTTTTGGAAAATTGTTGAAGGTTCTTTTTTCGACCACATTAAATTGGTGTTGGTGGTTGGTGACTGCGGTTTGTCACCTGCTTTAAGTTGTGACAGACAATGTTTAGGCCACCTTTTCTAGGCCCCTCCCCGGATTGGGGAAAGTAGAGTGCTCTCTAAGTAGGACTGCTTTGTCGTCAACTCAGCTGCCGAACTGGTTTCCCGTCTCTATCAGAACCCAGAGCGACCATCACCAGAAGACCGCCTACGTGCAGATACCAACTAAGGTTTGGACTCACCTGTCCTCCCCTCACCATCGGCTCTCCATCGCCGTAGGGCTTATTTCGTATTCATAGTCCGAATAAACATGTAGGAGTCATCTGCGCATTAATATATTGAAGTGGGCAAGCAGTTGCGCTGGTGCAACCCCACTCTTTAGACTGCAGCCTCCTGGTACCGGTGGACCTGAAAGCCGATACGACCGACAGGTGGCAGAAGTTGTTAGTGATTGGTCACACACCGACGTGCGCCCTTACTAGACACTTCACCGCGTGCCTTGCCCCGTCGCTGTAGAAACCGGATTCGTTTGTTTTTCGACCTTGCCCGCCTCCTACACCGATGAGGACTTGTGTTATATGGGGGATCATCCATTGACTGATTGCACTGGTTGCTTAAGCACTCGCAGTGGGCGGTGGGGTCGTCACTTCCCGACGCCAAATTTACATATTATATTGACGTTTGACATTCATGACATAATACGTCCTCAATGACTGTCATATGCATCCGAGTGATTTTCGGCCGTCCGCCGTAATGTTTAATTATTACCATATGTTTGTTACTCACAAATTGAATTATTGACACTAAACCGAGCTGAATTGTGGAATTTGAATAATAAGGAATGCTTTTGATTAATATGGTCTACTTTTTACAGTTTGTACATGGCGCCGACGCCGCCCTGGCTCGATACATTTGTGAAACATCTCCTTTGTGTTAGCCACATTTTACTTTATTTATTACCAAGTTCAACGCATTACAAATATATTCATTTATTACAACAACGCTCAGACAGCGCTCTATATTAAATCTATTTCATATTCCGTTTAACAACTACCTACTGAATAATAAAGTTACTAAGTATCATTTTAATACGTTCAATGGCATTTGCAAGGCACGAGCATTGACAGATGTACTTACAAATAAAAAATACAAGTTTAATCGAACCTGGGGCAGTTTGGATATTCAATATAAAAAGCAGTTAATAAAAGTAATGTTAATTCATAGAATAGAATAGAATAGAAAATATTTATTCAGTTTAAGACTTAATATCTATTACAAGGAACAAAACATCTTAGTCTTAAATTGTGCGTTTGCTAAACACCAAATAGAATTTCTTTCCTTAAAAAAATATAGATACAAAATATATTTCCAGTCTTAGAAACAGAAATAGAAAATATTAATTAACAACAATTAACCAACCCCAATTCAAGTGATCATCTGTCTAATCCATCTGGTTGGTTGGATCTCCAAGAATACTGCCCGTATTCGACCTAACATGGAACAAATACTACTACATTACACTACAAACAACAGTAAACAAAATAACTTATATCGCTACCCGTGTGCATCAGTGGTCGCTGTCTTTTTTTTTTAAACAGGTTTTCTTGTAATATGTATTTTTAAACTTACATATTCGACTACAGTAGTACTACGCCTTGAATAGGTGGAAAATTCCTCCAGGGAAATTCAGCAACATAAATCCTGTCGATTAAGTTCTTAATTTTCCTCAGGAGACAGATTTCGGCACAACGAACGGTATTAAAACGATGCCAAAAGGAAATATTAAAATAAAACCCTATACACCCATATGTTGCCAAGATAAATAAAAAATACCTCACGATTAACAGCCGCGCCGCAGTTCGATACTCAAATTTAATTTATTGATAAGATGAGATGAGGCGACATGATAAAATAAGATGTCACCATTAATGTTTTTTATCGGGTGTCAGTCGGTCGGTATGTCCGCATGCAGGATGGCAGGACAACACCTGCAGGTGCAGCTAGAACTTGTATAATTTATTTGAATGTTTTCAGCAATCAATTGTTTGACCCGTACATATTATGTCGTCATGCAACGCGTTGCAAATATCTGTCGATTCGTATGTACGTTCCGTCCTACTTGTTGCGTACCTGCGTGCGAACGACACCGACACGTCCGCATCCGATCCGATCCGAGGGTGTTGCGTTACATTATCACTGGAGAACGAGACACTTTTCTGCTAATTCACATAAATTTGAACATGCACTCGGCCGCGCTCGCTGCTCCACTTTGTCTTACGTGGCCACTGCTTCCCACCGGACACAGGTGTGAACACAGTTTGCCTCGAAGCTTTAAAGTGGTCGTACTTGTTATATAAATGTTTTATATCTGATGTATAAACTTGTAGGCACGAAGGAAAATAAAACTCGGCAATGAAAAGCCGTGACTTGTGATGATCATACGGTATTACATAAATCCCTGTCTCGTATGTTATTAGCCGGTTTACACGAAAGGTACTTATGTAACGTGATTGAGCAGTGAGGGTTATTGGAAAATCTACCATTGGGGGCGAAGTACCGGTAGTGTAGGAAAATCATTATTTTGTGATGTTAGAAGCTCCAAATTTCGCCTTAACATCCTTCAAGGCGAATATATACGTGATTGTACAAAAATAACACGTTGATATTGTCAAATCGGCAACATTGTATTGAATTTTCGAACAATTTGTTACGATGTACTACTAGTGATCCACTGCAGCGCTGTGACACTGAACGTACCCACTACATACGTAAGTTATTTAAATATTAATTGATCGAGGCGACACACGATATTGTATCTGGAACATACGAACAATACTTGTTACTTTCAAAATTTTTGCGACGTGTCTAGATCTTAACAGCTTCATGTACTTATTATTATATTACTTATCTTGAGTTGATGAAATTTCCGTCGGTGGCGTGAAAGTTACTTGATCGTTAATAATTTTTTAATTGAATTTCGTCAAATTTCTTCGTCATACATAAATTTTCCTCAGAAGGAAGTACATGTTATATAAACATTAATCGTTGTCTAGCGGGACTAGTTCACAGCGGCTCCAGTTATTCACACCAACAAAACATGGCTTTTACTTGATGCGGTTAAACTGCACTAAACTTTATTACTATTCGATTATGTTTGTACGCGGCGCAGTGTATATGTTGATATGTTGACCATAAATGTAGGATGATGACAAGTCTGTAACATACCGAGTGAATTTTATGTTGTTGGAAGATTGTAACATTATACACGTGGTATGTAACGAATGACCGTACATTAGAAGGACGTTAATAATTTTACTTGATGCAGGCATTCAGACATTCTAAATGAACTTCAAAAGGAACTACTATGATCGGCAATCGTTTCGTTTCGGTCGGACATGAAACAATCGAACGATTATCACATTTTGGCGTATTACCATTGGCTCTGTAGTTTATGTCATATACACTATGTGAAAGGGTGACGGGGAAGTATGGCTGTGCAAAGTAATACGGAAATATTACTTCAGCCGTTTTAGTTCCAAGGTTGATACGTGAGTTACGCATTGGAACTTTGAAGCGACGCGTTAAAGCACAGCTTATAGGTAACTATAGTACAGATGAATATAATAATGACAAGAACGCCTAGAAATAATAGTGTCGAAACCGGTTCCGCGCAGGTTTAAACTTTTGCGATTACTATGTGTTGTTTAAAAGATGTGCTGAGGAGTTTCTTTCGCCGTTTCTTCTCTTCAATGTCAAAGCACTTTTTCGAAACGGTGGCAGAAGCAAAAATTGTTGTACATAAGTATGTTGACAAAATACCTCCATGATTATATGATTTTAAATCGACTTGAATTAAATAGCTTATTCATAAATATTTAAATGTCTTTATAACATTTTAACCAATAAATTTCAAAATGTAACTAAATTATAAAGTCAAATATTAGAACTAATTTTATGTTTTCCAGATATAGCAATAACAAAATTAACAGAGCATTGAAATCTACAATTTTCATATATTTGAATATCCATACAAATATCATTTTCATTAATCATTAAGATGACGATGAAGGTCAACTTTTTTTCGACTGAAAGGGAAGTAATAAAAATCAGACGGCGGAGACACACACGCGTACTTCATACTTCGTACCTCCTGTCTTACCTTCTTCTTATTTTCTGGCCAACAACGCATCAGTGATACCGTTGGTCTTGCCGATGTCCATGGGCGACGGTGACCACTTACCATCTGGTGGCTCGTGTGTTCGTTTGTCGGCTATTGCCATAAAAACAAACACAAACACACACACATAGACATGTTCAAAATATGTCTGACGGTGTTAAACATTGCAACGCGATAAATGTGTAGTATCAGTGTATATATATGTATATATATATATATAACATCTGTGGTGAGATTATTACGAAGGTGTCACTGTTAATGTGAGCAATTTAACCATAGTGAACAGTTACATTGATCATAATAATATCACTGTGGATTGTGGGATACGACAGAATTGCCGTTCAGATGTGACTACTGTATATCGTATATCCCGTCCAAATACTAGAAGGATCTATCTGAAATTTGTTTCGTTGGCCTACCAATAAAGTTCGTCTGACGTTTATATTTCTTCCCTATAGGCGATGAAATACTTCCACGATCTTTCAATTTACGAATCTTATAAGTTTTACCGTGAGTTACATCGTTCCGGGTGTCCTTACAGATGTGTATAAACCAAAGCCATCTTTGTTATATATTGCTAGTACATTATAAGGTTAATGTTGGGGAGATCATTTCCATTCACAGCCCTATTGTTTAAGATCACAATTGGACGTTGTGCTCATTACACCTCAACACACATGTTAATCCGTATCATGTTTTTGTCGTTCAGCAATAACAACTTTTTACTTGAGGTTAATCTGCACAACACTCAAAGTTGACATCTTAACACTCACTGCAGCAGAATTGCTACTTGTCTGCGAAATATTTTAGGTCTGTATATTTAAATATATTCCGTAACTGGTATTATTCTTGCTTCGCTTCAGAAAGCACACGTCGCGTTTCTAAATGGTAGCGGCACCCCAAAAATACTTTGTATTCATGTTTATAAATCAATTAATTGTGTTTCCTACATTTCAATACTCAAGTATCAGTTTTCATAGTTATATTCATCCTCTACAATACCTGAACAATAACAGACAAACATAACAACACACTTACCTCTTCACAGAACGTCCGACGTCACTTTTATTGATACGTAACACACACACAACACACGTCACACAGCTCGGATGACAAGTATCCTAGACCAGAATATTATCTAAATCTGTTCAGTCGGTTTTAACTTGGCACACGCATGAACAGACATCCAGATAAAATTATAATTTAATATTTAATAACTAGTTTAAAAATTTTAAATAATTTTTATGAGCATTTTATTACGTATACTATATATTCCACCCGCCCCGCCTCCCGAGGAATCACAATTATGCTTGTTCAATAAATTTAATTAACTTAAAAAGGTTCAAAGGAATAATGAAGAAAGCGGAATTTTCATTTATGGTGATTCAAAGTTTCTCTGATCGGACTCGACGTAAAGTATGAGCAAGTTTCACGGCGAGTTCGATTATCTCAAAGTGAGGTTTTCCAGTTCCCCCCGTACCGCCGAGTCAGCGGTTATCTAATATAAATGGCACTCAGTGATAGCGGGTGGCTTTGGTAGTGAGTCGCTTAATACATTAAATATTACACGCGTACATTATATATTGACACCTTTTGATATTCCGTTTAGGTATCGAGAACCACTTTTGGAATTAACACTGTGCTATTATAATTATTTGCGCTATGTAGGTTCAACATGTCCCTATGAGATTATATATAGTTTTATATTATCTTAAATGAACTATGAAGATATTATAAAGACTTCGAGGCTCGGAAGAGAGTCGCTCCTATTCATAATCAGTTCAATCAGCTCTGTCTGTGGATGCGCCCTGTCTCGACTGGTCGTTGCAGTGTTGTTACGTACTTACATACATTCGTTACGGGACCTCTCTCTACGTACGTGTGTTTCAGTAGGCGAAATTAATTTTTACGGCACTGATTATTTTATGATAGAGTTCAATCAAATAAGATAGATTGTACCTATTGTTTGAAGACTGCTACTTAAACGATTATTCATATATGGATTGTGGAACAAAAATACATAAATTATTTTATTTATATATTGAACGCCAACATTATGTACACTATTATTACAATATTTGTAGAACATAAGGATGATATAATTAGCGTCATTACAATTACAGGCGAAGGCTGCATGCAAATAAATAAGTGGTAACTACGAGTGTATACATATTGGATGTTAAAATTTAAAGAGAGAAAAAAGTCACTCAACAAGCCGTTATAGAGTAATCGAATTCAACATTCTAATAATAAATTAAAAAGTTAATAATTAAATAGAATTACAAATAAGAGTTTATATGAAATAAAACAAAATTAAAAATTTAATCCAAAATTAAAATAAAAACGAACTCAAAATTAAACACATAACAATAATATAGATGCCACAAAAATCTCTTCTACACATTCTCAAGTCTGCTACTGAAAACATCATAACAGGGATTCCAAGCAGTGCTGCAATATTCTGAGCCAATATAGACAAGTGAGTTAAAAAGTGAAATCTTCGTCTTTGGATCTTTGAAATTTTGGCTATTACGAAGAACAAAGCCAAGGTTCTTGAATGCTTTAGAAACAACATGTTCAATATGAAGATGGAACCGCAGCTTGCTATCGACCGAGATATCTAAGTCACTAATGTGATCAACTTGTGATACTTTCTCGTTATCTATCCTATAATAGTAAATTAAGTTACACTTTTTCTATGAGAAACTAATTTTAAAGTATTTAGACGCGTTTAAGTCCATATTGTTAATATTGCACCAAGTCATGACATGATTGAGATCATCCTGAAGTAATTCTGCGTCTGGAAGAGCGTTAATGGTTCTTTTTAATTTAAGATCGTCAGCAAATAATTAATAATTGGAATAAAGAAAGCAGTCCAAGATGTCGTTAATAAAGATGTTAAAAAGTAACGGACCAATGTGAACCCTAAGGAACGCCCCATTTCAGCGGCAATAGGTCAGAAAAAAGTCCGTTTGTAACCACTGAAAATTTTCTGTTAGTAAGATAAGAACCACAACAACTTAAAAGTAGCTCGGCAATACCATATACTGAGAGTTTATGAATTAGTAAGCTATGATTCACTCGATCAAAAACTTTGCTAAAATCTGTATAAATAGCGTCGACGGTTGACGTGAGTCGACTTCTGTAGAAACATCGTAAATAACCGAGACAAGATACAAATTTTGAATACGTACTCACGAATGAATTACAGATACAATGAAACGGATCTTCGTTGATGTTAAATCGATCCGGGGATCGCATGATGTCAGTCTGCGGTCGCTCCTCGTTCAGCCGTGGTGTAAGTTAACCAGGCGCGCGGCGAGTTGTGGCGAGGTTATAAAAACAGTGTCGCATCGTGGCGCGGTACGGAGTTACGTGGCTTTGTGCTACATTCGTTTTGTCTCTGTGCACATCCTGAACGGGGGTCGCTGACCTCCAATGAAAAGCTGATTTCTAACAACTCCTTTGTTCAGATGTGAATGTACGCGCACTGGCGCGCGCTGATTTACGTACTCGTGGGTTCTAATTATTACAGCTTCGTAATTTTCTGTCGTGACTCTAGAGCGAGATGCCGCCGCTGCTGGCGTCGTATTTGATAGAATACATTTCGCTGGTAAATTTTTAATTGCTAGTAAATTTATAAATTCGAACTTGTGATATATTATCTAATCCATAAGTTTCTATCGTGACTTAATTTTCAACATAAGAATGAGACAGATCTCATGCTGGTATTTTACAGTAGTATTCAGATAAATATTAGTTATTTTATCACATGATTGTGATATTATTTGTGTCGGTAGCCCGCAACGGGGAATACCGCGGCGACTATGTGAGCGTGTGAGAGGTTATGATTACACTTAACAATCTTAACTCTTACCAGTTGATGGATTACATGTAATCTGTTTTATGTCATAAGAAAAAAGTGGGCGGGACACCTCCGTTCAGCAAAATCAGAACACGTTGGAAACTCGCAGGTCGAAACAATATGTTTCTTTGCATCAGCTAAGGAATTGTACAAAATGCCAACATTAACTGTTGGTTAAGTTTATGACGATGGCTTTGAGTGATCCAGAAGCTTAAACTTTCCCATCAACGTTACGAAGTAAACATGAGGCACACGAAAATTAATATGTTAGGTATAGAGTTCCCTTATTACAAAACTATTTACTTCGAGGACGAATAGATTGAACGATCAATTTCCGTTAGGGCGACACAAAAAGCCATTACGCGATACTATCGGCCGCTTTCTCCACCCCCACATATTCGTTAAAGTAAAAAAACGCCACAAGGTACGTTACATCTTAAGAAAAAAGTAACACTCGGTAACTTTGGTATCGATTGAATTGACGGTGTTCTCGTGCGGCGAAAAAACAGATCTAACAGCCACTTTGATACCGTTACGTGTACGTATCGTCTTATATCTCGCCAACTAGCGCTGTAGAGTCACAACTCGCGTCCGACCGGCACACGTTAACGATATAACAAATAAATTGTTTGAGCCGCGATGCATTCACAAGAGACCCACTCTACAAGTGTCCCACACCAATATATTTTTAACTTCTTGTTACGAGTAAGTCCGCACGCAGCTTGAATCGACAATTGTATGTGAATTTTTCGTATGTATTTTTACTTCTCTTATTGTTTTGTTAATTTCATTTCACATTACTATGAATTTGTTTTTTGAACAGATTTATTAAAACCAAAAATGTATGCAGATTGAAATGACTTTCTAAGTAGGAACACGTAAACCGCTTCGTTTCGTTTCAGCAGATAAAAACCGTGGGCGGAACTAAGCTTTAATTCAATTTGTGGTGAGGAAAAAATCCGTCACACCTTTCGCGTTACCGGCACAGCGGTGACAACACGGCCACGGAGCGAGAGCGCTGCGTGGCCGGCGGGGCCGCGCTGCTCCAATTTTTTTCCACCGCTTATTATAAAATAAACAAAATACATTTCTGACCACGAGTATAGTATAGCCGTTCCGATTAACTCCGTCGTATCTTATAAACCAAAATCGATAACACAATTATCGATGCTTAATAAGACAATCAATGAATGAATCTCTGTTATAGACAGTTCTACTAGCTCATAGCGTTCAATAAGTAATAAGTAATTATCAAATCAACCGACTGCAGTAGTACAGTGACAAAGTAACGCGACGAAGCGCCGACGCAAAAGGTAATCCGGCCGTTGACGATGGGTTTGGTCCCGCAGAGATGATAAGATAAATATAATTCTCCTTCTCAATACACTTAGGAAGGATGGACAATGATCGCCTGTACTTGATGGGCACAGTGCGACACCAGCATCTGCTTATATTGGACCTAACTGAAATTCATAATTCGAATTTGGACCAAAATATAACAATATAAACTATAAAAATAAAAAATATATTATTTGGAAAAATTAAAGATAGTGGATAAATTTCATTTACATATATTACATATATTTCATAACTATAATATTATCCCATTATACCAATATCAAAGAAGTGTATAGACTGCCAACTCGGAATGTCAGCCGGTTTGACGAAGTGTGCTTCTTACCTCACTTTTTGTTAGAGAAATATTACAGTTTACTAGACACCGATACTTAATCAGATTTCATCTTTGTATGGTTATTTAGTAAAAATCCATCAAAAAACAGAACTAAACGCGGCTGCGGCGGCGGCGGCAGACTGTCCTATTTTATCATTTTATTACCAAACAGTAGGCGCATGCTGCGAAATTACTTCCGCGTGTCCTCGCGTACATTACAAATATATTATTTCACTATCGGAGAGCGGTTGGAGGTCTCGCCCGGTCCGTTGGTCCGTTTGCAAAGTGCACTTCGGTGTCGGTATTGTTACAATGTCGGTACAATAGTGGTACAATGATTGCAGGTATTTAGTGACACGATGGGAGATAGGCTTTTGTTTCTCAAATAATGCCGTTTTTGGTTCCACAAAATGTTCCGTTTAAATCAGGTCGCCTATAGATGCGACAAGTAATGCGGTATGTTTTTTTAGCCTTCAACGAAAGGCATTTCGGGTAAAACAAACGAATTGGCCACCACAGTTTATCTAACTTCCAATGTCTACATTTTTCTACTTTTTAACAAATGTTTAATGTTATACAATCTAGCCACAACCAAAGCCGAAGCTCCTAATAATTCAGTTTAGGGGTATTGTAGCACGAAGGAATGTTTCATAAAGCTTACTTGAAAAGCATTACAATGTATCCCAAGGTAGATATTAGTAATAACGTGGAAGATTACATTAAGCTGTTCTTCATTCTAGAACAGTCTTGATAAGGACACAACGAAAGCAGTGCATACCTCCTAACTACGTTTTTGGATAAAAGTACAAAAAATCCTCACAACTGCAATATTTTTCTCAATTGTGTTTTCGTTTTATTGTGAAGGGCATGAAGAACTCAAATATTACTAGATAATACCCAATACATTTTTACTGCATGGAGGAATTGTCGACGTGTTTACACAACTAACTTCAAGGAATTACAAGTGTACATCCATCAGAGAATCAGGATTTTAAACTACTAGACTAAAAACGTAACGTTACGCCATACAAGCGGCGAGTTGAGGGATTCACGAAGCATATTTTAAAAACCCTTCAGGGGCGGTCGCGGCGACTGCTGAAGCCGTATCGACTCTTAAGCGCAATCCGCCTAATAAGCCTAGCGGCCATCGTAAACCGTAAACGTGTGTATGTTTGCATTTCGCAGATTTTAAATTCAACTTTTTCCTGTTATGGTATTCTTGAATTCTTTGTGGTCCTTTGTGATCTTTATTTACTTGTGTTGTGTTATACATATCGTGGAGTGAGCCGTTTTATCGATTTTTAAAAAGTGTGACGTCACCATAGCTGACGTCACTAACTTTAGTAGGGTCCATGGTAGGTACTTTGAATGCAAGATTTCTTCAATTCTTCGAATTATTCTTGTATTTACTTGAGAGCTCCGTACTGTTCGACGATTCGTGCCAAAGTATGTCGCCGTGCGTCGAACAGTCGTATTTATACAGAAATGTTGGTTACGATCACGTGGTACAACAATCAATTTACAATCATTTTTAATTATGCAATGAATTTAGTCTTTGATCAAGATTAGTAATTATGAGTTACGATATTTTTTATAAACTTAAACAAATCAATTGATTAGTATGGCCTTAACAATTCAATGATTTGATAAACAATAATAGAATTTGACACATTTGACTTGTGTTTGACACGTCATGTGGAAGCTTGCTAAAGCTATGGCGCCGATATATATAACATTTTTATTTAATTACCTCAGTCGTATAATTTTTTTGAACTATTATAATTTAATTGGTTTTTAACTTAAAATATTATCATAGAGCTTTGTGTCTTTTTGGACCACTGCGAAGACGCGTCACCCTGCGCCGGTTCCTGAGATAAGGATGAAGTGTCATACAAAAGTAACATATTGTTCACCGACGTGGCACATACGTTACGTGCATCTAATATTATATCGTCTCTTTCTTCGGTGTACACCATATTAATATCCGTTATAACTTATTTTCTGTCACTGATTCTTGCTGTTTTTCTTACTATAAATATAAAGGATCGTAACATTTACCGTCTTAGACCTTCGCGATGTGTGTCGTGTATCGCGTAGTTTTAACCTAAAGTCGCCGCAAGAGCTCGACGTGGTGTTTCCGGTACACCCCCCCGTAAACCGAGGCTCACCTCGCGACTTTTATGACGGCGTTATTATTTTCCCCGCGGTTACAACCTTATTAGGTCATGAAAAGGATAACTATATATATTTATAGCCATGACTTCAAACGACTGTAATGTTGTTTTATACTAGAAGTGCTTTGTTTATTCGATACGAGATATGGGATTAGGCATTTCGTAAACTAGTCTGATATTTTATTACCGTTGTGCGATCACTGTACACCGTTTCCAAGAGTGAACTACATGCTCTACTAGCTCGTATTATGTCATACAGTAAATACAAAATAATGTAGCCCCGCCGAGGGAGTAGTCCCGTAACACGTCAACCATTGTTCCAAGCAACGGTCGAATATTCAGTATCGTCGTCGATCGACGGTCGTGTTATTCATTTGCATGCGAACGGCTTTGCATAAATCCAAAGCCTAATTGTGAACCACTCGTGGATTACGACGTCTGCTCGAGTGGGGGCTACTCATCGAGGCATACATTCGTATAGGTTCCTGCTCTCGAAATCATCCGGCCGGAGTTCCAACTGCAACTGTTAGCCGACTACAATAACTGGTCACGCGAGCCTTACATAATCCAACTTTGTGCTTATTAATAGTCCAATTTCAATATCAAAAGAAGTATAAACAGACGCGTGCGCGTGTGTGTGGGCCGAACGAGCTTTCATCCATTCATTATGTTTTCGACGGTGAACCATTAAATAAATTGACAAGTCTGATAAGCTTCAATATTCCAACGTAATTGTTTGGCTAACGAGATGAAATGTAACATTTTTACACGTCGGAAACGCTTATTGACTCAGCGCAGTAAACGGTCGCATAATGTATGACGTTGAATGAAATTAATTATAAAATGATAAACAAATTGTAATCACTTCATTTTATATTATCGTAGTCATAGGGTGTAGAGCACCGTTGAGTGTGTTAACGAATCTCGTTTTAGTTGACCGCGGAGCGAACTCCGACTTTCACACGAGGGTCGATCTTAAATTTCATTCGCACGAAGTAATTTTGTGTAATAAAATTATTTATAACTTACTGCGATGACGAAAAATATTGTGAGGAACAAATAATGTCACTATCCTCACAGACACGAAATTGTAGTTTATACATTCTGAGCTTTCCCTTTTTGGAAATCTCAATTAAATAAGCAGTTTCGAAAGTCGGTTTCCTTTTACGACACATAGTAGACATTGTTTATCTAACTCGACACATGGTTTCCTAAGACCTGCCGGTTCCCATGGCAAAATTGTTAGCTCATTGTCAAGTCAAATCTGTATTGTAATATATTGTTATTTACCTTTCTAATGTTTTACGTAGAGTTAGCTCTCTGTTTGTACAGCCGTGTGTTCAGTCATCACTCAGACAATTCTTGTTCGATGTACGATATATAAAACGTAGAATTAATCGCACATCAAACAATACTACGTCACTTACTTGTATATGATAAGTGAGCCGCAAATCGGTTATTACTGTTCATAAAACCTCTCAGCTCTTTCGAGCCCCCGGCGAAACGACGATTGAACAGTACGACCCACAAGAATTTGTCGTAGGCGTAAAGGCGTAAACGTTGTAGCTGTGAAGCATTCCTCGGTAATATCAATAGAGGCCTGCAAAAAATAGAAGCGGAGGCGTTCGCCGCGTATACTAGCAACGCCACCCAAGCGAATTAATAAGCGATGGAGTATCGCACGCCGCCCACACCCCCCGGCCGTGCCGGTGAGACTGTGAGAGGTTATTGTTCTAACGTCAATATCAAGTCCACGGCTAACGTTCGTGTTTAAACTAAAAGATCAGGCGTTATGCACGAAATCCGACAATAGCGCATTATTACACCGGCCCCGTACACGTGCGTGGTGTTGCGTTGTGTGGCGGCGTTCGACCACATTTAACGGTCACAGCCTGCAGTAACTTATGTATTCTAATGGAGGAGCTCGATGCAGTGTGTGAGAGGTCGATGTAAGTTAAATTAAAATAATTAATACAATGTTATATAAATTCGTCCCCGTCACAGATTTACAATTAAACTATATTTATAGTACAAGTATTTCAACAGTTCAATGATAACTTACCGTGGAGTTGTGATGTTTAAACTCATTTAACAATAATTTCATATCGATTCGGGTTTTGGCTTTACGTGCTTCTGTTAGTTGACAAAGATAACTGTGGAAACCTAATTCTATATATATTTACATATTATATACGAGTGAAATAACTAGCTGTTACCTCCCAGGCCCACTTCGCTGGTCGATCAACCTCAACAATGTATGTTGTGCACATTTCTGGTGACGTTGATTATTTGTTTACACCTCAACATATGTACAGTATGACAATAGTTAGTATTTTGTTATGGTCCGCGACGGCTCGAAGCTGCTACGCACGTTCAATGAACTTGTTGATGGAGGTTATGTAACCTTTCTGTAAAATGTAAATGTAAAATGTAGTATTTGTTTTTTATGTGCACCTCTAGCATACCATATGCAATGTGTTTTTATGATAGATATGGCATGACCACGCACGATAGGTACGGTGGTCCGAACCTGCTCAAAACAACACGCCACTAAGTCGTTGTACTAACTGACCGGTGTCTAACTGGAACACATCGAACACATATCACATGCATTATAAATATTTTTATTCGGGCATTAATAAAAATCAAAGTGAATCCGTAATAATCTCATACGTCATTTACATAATATTGCATATTGATGACCCGGTACAAAGCAAATATTTCGGTCAATGTCAATCACGTGAATTATTGAAAACATTAGCGTCATCGGCCTATCCATAACTGAATGTGCATTTACTAATGACATTTACTATGTTTGCATTTAAAATACATAGCTATATGAAACATAAAAGGCAGCGATTACCGCTGCGCGCCGCGGGGCCGCGAACTCGATCGAGCGGTCTGCACGCGGCGCGGCCCCGCGACGGTGAATAGAACTATTGCCGCCGACACTAGCAGAACATACTCGTAAAGCGGTCCATTGGTCGACCGACCCCGCTGGCCCGACCAATGTTTCAGGTCAAACTAATACGTGTACTGTAAACTGTTATGCGATCTATTATTTGAAATATTTCACTTTTCTTTTCTACCACGGTATGGTAAGCTATGTAAAGTTAATCTAATGTTGCTAACAATATTGGTGTATGTATGATGTTGTGGTAAAATTTGTTATTCAAATACTGAGGTACTGTCAGGTGCGGTTGTTTCAATATTGATTATATTATACACTCTTGAACAAGTCGTTGTTAAAAATAACCAGTGGGCCCGGCAGACGTTTGTCTGCAATACACTTCAAGCCTGATCGCAGCCCCACCAACTACTTATACACACACTCCGAAAATTTCAGCAAATGCCGTTGAGGAGCTCGCCATTAAGTGACACGTACAAAATATTTATAGATATGTAAGGAAAATATATTTCTTTTACGTTTTTTTCTATATAAATAAAAACTCTTTAGTATGTTGTATATAGGTGTCAGTAAAGTAGATGAGATTTTTAAATTCATTCTTTTGTTTACTAATGTCAATGTTAGATTTGATTTGTAAAAATATTTAGTTCAGGCAAATGTGGAATAATAAACTTTAAATGTCGTTTCTTTGTTAACAGGTAAGGGATTACACAATTGTTTATTTTTTGTGTTTCAGTTAAGATTTTGTAAATTTTTTATTAAAATAAATCATTGTTAACAGAGCAACACAAATATTTATTTCACCTGCATAGTTCGGGACTTTAAACTTTATATATATATATATATGTCGCCCCGTCACGATCTCGAGCTCGCCCGAGGCCCCCCTCTACTCTGTCCGGTTGTTAAATAATACAGCGACTTTAAATAAGTAAACGCGCTCACATCCGATCGGCTTATGGGTTGCTAATTCATTAATTAATATTGAAAAAATAAGATGATATTAAACAAAATATTGACAAATTAATCATTGAATAAACAGTTTATCTCGCATCGTACAACCAGCAATCGACTGAACTTCCTTCCTGCTCTCCCGACATACGAGGGTCAAACTAAAAATTATTAGAAAATCAAAAACTGAGCCAACTAGCGAGTTATTAGTTTTATTATATATTTTCAAAATAGTGCTTATTCACGTCAATACATCGCTGCATCCGACAGAACCACTGAGAAAAGTACTTTGCCCACTCGTCCTTAGGGGTCTCTTCGACGGCCTTTTGAAACGCAGCCACTGCTTCCTCGGCGTCTATGAAACGTATTCCTCTAAGTTTATCGCAAGGTGCGAGGCCGGGGCTACATGGCGGGTGACCCAGTGACGTTTCTTCCGAACGTTTTCCAAGACGGGCGGTGAACGTTTGTTAGAGTACCACGTTGCGGTTACTGTTTTATTGAGCTTCTAAAATAATTGTCGCGTAATAACTTGTCCTTCCGAACAAACAGGCCACTCGCTTTCCCACACTTCGACCTCTCTTCACTTTAGTTAGCACTTAATTATTATAAAAAACACGTAGGTATTACAAAAATAAACATGCAATGCTAAAATTAACTTAGGTATTGTAAAAAAATACATAAAAAGAGATACCGTTATTCATAATGAAAACAACTAATGATAATATTGACGAAAATACCCTAATCTAATCTAACAATTAAGAGGAAAACAAATAA
>DWPT01001873.1:0-17428 GCA_018251895.1 Agathymus mariae mariae | reverse complement strand
CGGCGATAGTGATCAACTAAAACCAACCTTTAAATCTTTTTTTTTTTTTTTTTTTAAAGTTTGAGAGTGGTAAGACGTGGGATCATCACTTTCTATTCACAATCAGTTAGCAATAGTGCAGTGACTACAAAGGGCAAATGATTAGTCAAATGCAGATTTTCTCTGATTTTCTCAGTTTGATGTAAACAATCTTGAGTGCTCTGAGGAACTGGCCGATCCAAAGTGTGATAATGTAGAACAATTGGAGCACTATCTCTCTTCAGGTATTATCCTCTAGCTAGTATATTCCTTTACGGAAAATGTTCTCTCATCACTTAATGTCGCTTTCCACGATCTTTTCGCCAACTACCTACAAACTGTGGCAAGAATTTCATACAAAATTATTCCCAAGGAGCTATGTTCTTTAAAATCAATTTAATCTCCGCCAGAGTTAGCGTTGTTTTCATAAACCCTATTCGGTAGCCCATATTTATCCAAGTCATGGGACCATTGATCATCAGGTAAATGAAATTGCACGGCGCAAGGACCAACTTTAACATTGATCACGTATTTCCAGATAGAAACTACTCCAACGTATTACGAACAAAAAAAAATGCTTCACTAAGTAAACCGACACGTAAATATTTTAATAAATAAATTCTCATATCGCATGCTTCCCAAAAGACAATGAGACAACAAGTGCAGAATTATTTACACTAGAGGTGCACGATATTAGTTCCGCGGAAGTGCGAATTGCGGTCGCAAAGTTCAATGGTCTCGTGAGCAACAGAATACGAATATTGTGGACTTGTTCTATTGTAAGCGAGTATGATTAGCTCAAATAATTAAAAAATAATATTACTATTTGAAAGAAATCATGTCGATGAATTTCTATCGTAAGATAGTGTCAATTTTCACTTCGACTTATTAAAATTTGTTCTGAAGAATTCTTGGAGCAGTATTCTTAAAAAACGTGAATCATCCTCTGACAATATTCACACGACAATGCCGGTGACCTTTCACCGTCAGGAATTACTTGAGTTTTTCCCCCTTAATTCATTTGCCCTTCGATCGATTTTAGACAAGCGTTCAATAAAGCTAAAATTTTGGTACGTTATTATCAACTTTTAAGTGACCGTAAGGTTGCTTGAAACTTAAATAGCCCGAGTATGATGGCGATTATGTCGTATCAAATTTTAACCCGTCTATGTTAATATGAACTCTATAAAATGCAGTATGAATTAATGTAATTGTCCCAACTTAAAAGTTCTAAAGCGTACTTCACTATCATATTCTAGACCGTGTCATTACAATTAACACAAGCGATAGTATGACTGTGGGATACACTATGTATTTTTGTTCTTCCCTTACCTTGACAACAAAATACTTGACTCTATGCTAGTGTCTTGTAATGACCATTGTTACGGGTCTCTTTCGATTAGTTCTTCTGGTCTAGAAGTAGAAATAATAAAAATTACTCAGTCTAACTCTATCGACTGAATTAAACGAAAAATGTTTGCATGTCTCTCTACTGTCATTGCGTTGCAAGCGCGTCTTCGGATGTTTGTGGGAAAGAAAAAATGTTTATACATACGTGCTATAAACACATGCAATATTAAAATATTTCTATACGATGAATTCATAATAGTTTTGCGGCGAGAATATAGCACACCTCTGGTAGTTCGCCCCTTCAGCATGAAACAAGGCGGTTAAAGTGCGGGAATATAAATTTTAATAAAGGATAGTTATGGAGTTTTCGTGTCCGCCGCTGTATTAACGTAGCAAATAGCAACTCTGTTGTAATGCTGTTTAATTTCAATTTTCTCACTGTAGCCTTTTCATTACCCTTTTTTTAGGCTCTCTTATTTATATGTATATTTGTTAGACGCTGAAGATACACGCGCGACAAAGCGCTTATTACTATTGAACAAACTACACTTACATAGACCACATACATGGTAAGATAGTTTCAAAATATATATATATATATATATATAATTTAAATATCTATAGCACCCGTTATATTTTAAATTCAACTAAGTTGTGACTGTCGTTTTAAAGCACGAAGAAAATGACATACATGAGTATTTACAATAACTGAATAACTACATTCATCGGAATTCAACTTGTTACATTCACTTCTAAAGTAATCCAGGGGGAGTTTCAAAGTAGAATTGTTTATACAGCAAAAGATTTTCAAAGAAAATCAAAACGAGAATTGGAATTAACAGTATATGCAAGTCAGAAGATCAAGTAGACGCTCCCGAGCGTCAGTGAGTTAATTTGTCATTGCAGTAATTAAACGTTTCATAAACAAATATAATAGTAACAATGCTCTGTGGAAGTCACAGTCTTGAATTATTTCTGAAGTTGGAAATATTTTCAAAATTTACCATGTAAAATACAAGTGGTGAAAAATTTTAGGCACCACACTATATTTTCTTTAGGTGTAAGCATCGTCGTTGTTATAAAAACTATAACAAAATATTCGGTATCGCTATTTGGAATTCGGTATCGTTATTTGGAATTCGATATCGTTATTTGGAATTCGGTATCGCTATTTGGAATTCGGTATCGTTATTTTGAATTCATTTATTTTGGTTTAGAATTGTAGAAAATTGCTTAGCTTAAATTTTGAAATTTGACATTACATACTTTTGTACTCCCCTATTCAAGAATTTCGGAATGAGCCATTTTGATCAAGTACCGTTACAAATTATAAATACTGTAAGCAACATCAGAATTAACAGCTACAATTCAAAGGTTCATGTTTAATGTTACCACCGGGTGCGATAAAGTCGGAATTGGATCAACAATTCGCACTAGATTAAGATTTACAACAACCTTACCATAGTTTCCTTTGATGATGGTGTAAAATATGCAGATAGTTTCGTAGTAACATCGTGACTAACTAATCCTAAACTAAATCCTCGAAGTAACTTAATAACTCTTAACTTTAACTATTTCCGGGCTGCAATTGAAGAAACTTCTTTACTACCCATCCGTATTGGTCAGGACTTAATGATGCCGGAATATTCGTAAAACGTGTCCGCTCGTAAACCCTTCCGATTTTGAAAGTTCAACACACAGACTTGTCGCTGAAGGGTTTACATAATTTATTTTCAATAAAATTTAATTTTAAATTAACTTACGCTATGACCTTCATAAGTCATGTTGTTTGTCCCGCACGGAAGACTCGGATTCGACTTTGTATGCATTTCTAATAATTCAAATTACGTATGTATTATAAATTAATTATCATTTACTTTGAAGAAAAACATCTTGCGGAAACTGCACACGTTGGTGTTCTCCATAATGTTCACCAAAGTGTGTGAAATGTACCAACCAGCACTTGGCCAGCGTAGCGGACTGTGTTCCTAATCCATCTCACTGTGAGAGAAGACTCGAGCCAGCAGTAGGATTAATATAGGTTATAACGATGAACTATAATACAATATGTAGGAAAAAATCTACGCTTCAACTGACTGTAATATTTTTTATAACTTACGTTTTACAAATTTCGGTGTTTTCCCTATAGGGAAAATATTAACTTTTGCTGCCATTACAAAGGAAATATTCTGGTTACGATGCATCTCAACTGCCATCAATAGCGGAATATTTGAACCAACTTATTAACGAGACAAGTTTTCAGCTGTTCGTTGAATGTTACTTCAAAAGTACCTACTTCTTTCATAGTATCGCAGTGTGTAACATTGGTGTACGTAGAATTTATTCACTTGTTGTTATATGCAGTATTATATTCAATTACAAGGACTTTCATTCTTAATCAAAAAGAGATTTTGAAGTACATAATCTATAATATTGGGTTTCGAAATTGGTAATATTAGAAGAACCTGACAGTGACCCAAATAATAGCCGCAGCAAAGGTATTAAGTTCGGATTCCGAACTTAAACATTTGGAGATATGTCTTCTCAATTCTTGATTGTTTTCGATGTCTTCAGTCCATGGGACGAATTATATTTTAAACGTCTTACACGAGATTAATTACGTCTTTTAGCAAATAGAGTTTACTCAATAATTGGCAAAGTTACACAACCTTTGATATTTCTAACACTGTCGAAACGAACACCTACGAGTATTTTGAAACTCACGAATTTTTCATTCGAATGTTTGGAACTCGCAACTCATTGCCCCGCGGTAAGATCTTTTGTATCCGCCACACGTACTTTTTCCGCTGAAACTTTTCACGCAGACCTTTGTACCGGGTTGGTAAATTATAATGTGGAAAGCGAACTTTTTCTGTGCGTGCTTCTAGGTAGCCAAGGATTTATATGTACCAAACAAACTATAATGGTAAAAAATTGTAAAGAAATTGAGTGATAGAATTAAAATGAAACAAGACGTGAATGGAATTAGTTTGACAATTTATTACAGCCGGTTGGATACTACCTAACATCAAGCGGTTGCTCATCGAGACCTCAAAAGATTTTTGTGGTATACTCGTTATACTATTAGGTATAATTACACTTTAAAAAGTTGTAAAACTATTATATTGCAAAAATCTACTCGTATTATTAACATTAGAAAGGCGTATGTGCAAGTTACTTAACATTCATACGCACTGTATAATATTCAATTTATTTACTAAATGAACTTGAAAGAAATATATCGGTTATAGATATTACTTTAGTAATAATTTTGTGTAGTATTAATAGTAAAAATAAAACTACTACTTTATTTTTAAATAAAACAAATTTCTGAGTACTTCGCTTTTTTTATTAATAGGAAATTGTTGCTGATTTCATTCGTCGTTAACGTTATTCAAATATTATAACGTTATTCAATATGTATAACATTTTTGATTTAATAATCTGATGAATATACCTAAATGTAAATACTATATTTTTAAATTAATCTAGTTGATTTTATATAGTTGGATCAGGCGTTACTTTGCGGAAATTCATTGTTATTAAATTAATGTTAATTTACTTTGCAACAATCCGCAAGCACTATGTATGATCGTATATACTTATGATATGATATGGTTATGATGGTATATATTCTATGCATGTATAGAACTATATACCATCGTAATTTTGCTTACGGATTGTTACCAAGTAAATTAACACTAATTTAATAGTTGATTTTAGTAAGGACTCGTTCTAAAATAACCCATTGTGTTTAACACTCGAAGACCGAACTCCTCATATTTGACGCCTTAGTGACACAGGTTTTATACATAACGATTAATTTATTGGCCGGTACATCATATATTTTATCGTGTAGTAACATGACATATTTTTTTTTTATTTCTAAGTTTAATTCCCCGGATCTCCTCGTATAATATATTATTATTGGAACTTTCGTGCCCATAAGTTCCCCAACTTTTAGCAAATTATATCGAAGAAGAGCGAAGTCTCTCTGTTCTGTTATTTGTACGGGAAACAATAATATTGTTCTTCGAAGTTACGAGGATTGTTCGTATCAGTTCCCCTCAATTGTTTGATAATTTCCCCAAAGTGCAGGAACATCGGGCTGTTGAGAAAAAGTCAGTTAATGCAAGGTATATTTTGTGCAACCCGTAAGAAGACTAAGCTAGCTGATACGGAGCTCAACGACCGCGTACAGGAAGAACCATCTGTTGCTCAATAGGAGAAGTTGGCTTAGACTCCAGGATAGATAAAATCCCTTGTACCAACCAACCTCTCCCGCAGCAATCAAGTAAATATTGTCAAAATACAGTTAATTTTCAGCAAACCTATCTTCAAAGATGTTGTAATTAATTCACGCTAAACCAACGGTTGTTTCCCAATGTCCTCGTAACTCTGAACAATTATACTCACAATGTTTGCCAACAAACAATATTCCAAAGTCAACGTCACCCACCTGTCGAGAGCCGAACTGAAATCAGGGCGGCGTTTAACTAATAATTAACTTTTGCACCGACTGGCTTCGAATTCAAAACTTGTTTAATTTGTGGCCCGGAAGAAGTGTCCCTCCTGTTCGCGCTTAGTCACGTAATGGCTCTAGAAACTTCCTTGTAACAATCGTTAGGGGTTGTGACTTCTTTATATGTTTTAAATAAATTGTAAGAAAAGCTCTACATGACAGTGAAGGTTTAAATTTAAGATCAACTGAATCTGCAAACAAATATATTTCAATCGAGTTTCTGTTACCTACCTCTAATTAAAGATTAACTATGTTAAAGTTAGACCTTATATAACAACCTATAAAGTTTCCTCTTTTGAAGAAGTTTTTTTATAAAGCTTCTCTGCTTGTAAGTCCCTTATTTTCTGTTTGTAAGTATATTATATATTTCAGGGTTTTTTTTTGTTTTATGCGTCTTTTAGTTTGTCTTATATGAACAGCTGAAAAAAAAAGTTCTTCTTAACATGTTTGTACAATCCTTCTAAGTTGTCTATCTGATAAATAAAATTTTTGTTTTTATATAAAAATATAATTGCTCTAAAATGTATAACAAAACCCATGCATACGAAAGCATACAAAAATGATTGAACATTCGAGGTTCCAGATATCATTGTCTCGACCTCCATCACAGTTCAAAGCGCAATACCTAATATCTTTAAGTTGCTCGAAATCGAATTACGAATTGTCTGGTAAGCGTCCAGACTTCCCCTCTCACAAAATAACAAGCAAAGCATGTTAGCCTATCTGCGCACTGTATTTTAAGTTTATTGCGAGTTCCAAACTCTTTGTTTGCTAGAAACCTTAAAATTTTGGGGCTATTGGCGGAAAATCGAAATACAATTGAGCCAATTGAAAACGTCTTCAACAGCGTTCGAAATTGCTGATGGAAGTCTCCAATCGTTATTCGTTTATATTGTATTGTACGTGTATAATGTTTTCATAATACTATGTCAGAAACTTAATTTAATGAGGCTGTTGATCTGCAGACCAATTTTAGAAAAGAAATTTTCCTCGTTAATTTCGTTTATTACGATAGAACCTTTAGATTAAAGTAACCTTTAAAAATGTGCATAGTTGATTTGTTCCAAAGACATTCTATGACATTTTTTTTTAATTACTTGTGCACAACCAAATCTGTACATACACGCTAATTGATATTGTGAAAAAATGTCAAGATCGAAGAAATAAGATGAATTTGAGTAATTCTAACACTGAAGATAAATAACCGTATGAACACAGATAAAGATGCAATTGTGTATTCATTAGATGGTAAGAAATAAATCATTGTGATTACTTTTAACTATCTCTAATCTAAATATCCTATTTCTAAATATTCGTGTAAGTAGTAAAAATTTCAGATATTGGAAAGGGAAAATACAAAAGATACAAATTTTTACTAGAATATCGCCCAATTCCGTAATATAGATTCATATTCAATATTTTGGCGACATTTATCACCCTCGTCTTTTGATATAAAGTTTCTAATTATCCGTACTTGCCCTGTCTCAAGTAAGCAAACTGTTTGCTGTCTGAAGAGTATTCTCGTAATGAGTATATTTCGCCTTTTCACTTTCAAATTTTCTTCCACTTTCTATCTACATTCTGTGATTAGTCAAATTTGATGAATTAGGATTCAAGTAAAATTTTTATACAATAACTTATATTCATATTTTGACCTTTTGAAGTGTTTTGATTAGTTAAATATTTAAACGTTGTTTTATTTTTGTCAAGTAAAAAGAGACCTCGCTTGTGCACAAAAATGTATATGATTATATTAAAGTACTACACATTAATATCATATTTATTTTAAAAGATATTCAGTATTCGATACTTCTTCGCGTCTTCTCTCCTAAAAATCGTTTTTCCAAAACGATACTATAAGCAATATTTTGGATATTCTCAAATTTCGGTATCTACATTACCATCCTTCATTTTTTATATTATTATGTATATAATACTAGAAGTTCATGCATCCGTAAGAGATCATATAATTTTTAACAATTTGAAATATGTATAGGTACACAGTATATTTGTTTTGGAAAAAATGCTCCATAGCTCTAACTGGATCCAGTCATTTACATACGACGGTGCAGGCCTTTGATAAGTAGTATGCAGTAAAACAAAACCTCTCTAGTGTATTCTGCAGTACAGTTGACGCAGAGACGCCAGCTGGTGGGCAAACTGAATCGCGTATGCAACTATCGTGTCACCGTGGCTCGGACGTAATCCAATTTGTCGCAAGTTACTTAAACTTGCCGCAACACTCTACACTCAGTGATTTAAATTTACAAGTTCGTCCGTCTTGGGCAGGGTTGCCGAGTAGCTGTGCGGAAATAGTAGACATATTAGCAACATGATTTCTTTAAATAAAATAATCTCCAATCAAGCAAAGCCTTCTTCAACTGAGAGATCGCAACATATGAAACATTTCACAATCGAAAGCACATCACGGTCGGGTTTAGAAGAAGCTAAGCCAAATCTATATTACAGAGTCCAGCGGCCTCCAACGGGTAAGTTCGTTTGTTATAGTCTCTTCCGCTGTTCAGCAGGATGCACCACGAGCAGGGGAGGTTGGCGTGGGCCCATAAGTTCAAGTTGCTACAATACCACCCATGCCTACCGTAGGTCATTCAATCTAATACATTTAAATCTTAATATTTACCTCCCTGCATACATATGGATATCGTATTTAAAACGTAGCTAGAATATCTATGCTTTAAAATTACTAAGCCGATTCTTTGTTTAGAATAACGTTCATGAGTATTAAAATATTGACTTTAATGAGTTGTCATTTTTTTGCTAGTAATTTATTCTCCAAAGATCCATAAAAAATATACAATTTTGTTACCTGATAACTAAAAACTGAAAGCCCTACCAAAATGATAACTGCAAACTTTAAATCGGAATTTCACCGGAATGTATAGATTATATTAGCGTGGCGTCGCCTCGGACTAATTTTACGAAATTATTTTGTCCTCGGTAGTGGCTTGATTATTTTATGGAATAAATATGATACATAGTCTATGTCCATCTCAAATAAAACACCTTTCAAATACTAAAAGAATTTTTCAAATAGGTGCCGTGCTTTCGGAGATTACTTTCCACATGTCTATGTGTACATCCACAAAATAAGCACTCTCTCTTTAAAATATTGACATTTCCATTTCAATCAACATTCACTACATCTTCTCACAATCCACTTTAATATATTAAATGTGTAATTATTAAATTAATGAAATTATATTATTAAAATTCTAATGCTACTTCTGCTATATACTCGTACAAGCAAAATACATCTGTAACACGTTATCATATCATTTCAAAACCATTGTCATTGCTGCTGCGAGATCAAATACGATTTACACAAATGTGTATTAGATATGATTATTACGTTTAATAAAACATTTTTGCAACGTTGTTTTAAGACAGAACTCTCAAAGAAGAGCTATGGAATCTAAAAGATTATGTAGAATTGTGACATAATTCTGGGACAGACTTAGCAATAAAGCCAGCGTAAAATCACTTATTAATGATACCTTTACGGCCGTTACTGGAGCATCTTATGGAGATATCAAAGGAAGCATATTTATCGCAGCGCCATGGCATGAAAATTACATATTTATCTCCAGTAAATGCTTATGACGTATCTTTATTAGTCACGACTACGGTACCAAACGACAAATATTTGAATAAGAACATCACGTGTTTTTTGTAACAATCTCAAGGTTTTTGTAACCATCCGCCACAGTTCTGTGAATGTTGTAAATAAAAATGTCACACCCATACTCAGCTTGATTGTGATTCAAGTAGCTTATCTATAGAATATCACGAATATACAAAATAAAAATTAACAGGTGACAAAAGTCTTCCATGAAACATTTTATCTGTCACATTAATTCGAGAATCCAGCCCATGAACTATGGAAAATGAGCAAATTTGGCCTGAAGTAGAAGAATCTTTTCAAACATTTCGACATTGAAACCGAACGTAAAGTTAAAAATACGTTTATATAAAAATCGTAAAAGTAGAATGCTATAATGCGTGTAAGAGAAGCGGTATTCGCGTTGATGGCACCTCGGGATAATTTAAGTGAAGTGCCATTTTATTTTTCTCGAGTTTATGATGTCGTTGGGCCCCGTCCCTCTCAAATTTACTCCCACTATCAATTGTGGAACATTGCGCACCGCTTGCGTATTCAATTCTGATTTAATTTAAGCAATTATTCTAGTAAATGGTAATTGAGTTCAACCCTTTTAAGATTCTCCGCTGATGACTTCTTTTTAATGAATTCGGAGTATTTTAAGCACTTGTTTTTTCAACTCGCTTCATTGCGTAAGTGTAAAAGATATTGTTTTTTTACCGCTCGGTAAAACTAAAACTTTGTGGTCTAACTCCTTTAATCTGCTTAATGGATATTGACAGATAGTAGATACAAAATGCGTGTAGCGTATCATTGGTGATACTGATAATTATAATAATGATAAAGTCGGATAATAATCTTTTTGTCATCCCGCCAGTAACCGATTCGATTACCTGATGGTAAGTTGTTACCACCGCTCGACGTCCATATATATAATTACAGGCATCGCTAATGAGCTGCAGACCTTAATTCATAGAAATTAACAGCAAACCGTAATTTGCTGGTGAATATGAGTGCAAGGGTTAGCCTAGTGGTTTCTATTTCGATCTCTCGTATGGGAGGTTCAAGTTCTAATCTTGCACGCACATTTAATTTTGCAAATAATTTGTTTGTTATAAATGAATGCACCTGGTTTGTTGAAGGAAAACATGATGCGGAAACTTGCATACTGGTGAGTTTCCCATAAAGTTCTCAAAGACTGGCTTTTAACTCTCTCGTTGTAAGGAAACTGAAGCCCAGGAGAGATTATTTTTATTATTATAGCTTGTAATAAGTAACAGTCAGTTCGTGTAGTATAACATATGATCCTGCCCGACTACTGGCAAATACCTTTGATGATACGGAATAAAGTAAAATCCACCAAGAGAGAGAAACGTTAGAAAAGAGAGAGAGGGTTAACAAAAGAAAACGGCAAAGGTCGTGAATCGTGATAAAATACCTAACAACTTAATATGAATTAGACGTAAGTTGACAGTTAACCATGATTCATAAGGTTAAGGTAAGATAAGGCTAAACTATCTGCGTAAAATACAAAGATCGTGAGTACCCGTTACAGTTAAAATAAAAAAATTAAAGGTACATATGTCAACTCGCTTCTAGTTTACCGCTCGCGGTTGTTAAACTTTTAACTTTGCTGCTATTCAAGAACAGCTTAATTAATGAAAGACTCAGCTAATGGTGCGAATACCACTCCAGCTGTATTTTTGACCGTACTCAATGTGTGAGACATATGAGATTATAAATTCTTTAATTTAATTTGTACTCTCAAATAAGTAACCCTTCGTCGCTTCACTTTGTAAATTATTCCATTACGTATGAATAGAATCCGCACCTGAAATAATTTTTACTCTTTTTTTTTATCAGACCTTTCATAATTCTTGTGTTTAGACAAACGAAGTTAAGTCTCTGCTTAAGTTTAATGTTATATGCAAACACAATTTTTCACAGATCAATTCTAAATTTGAATTTTTATAATTTAATCAAAATGAAAAAAATAACTACATAAAACAAACTGCTCTTAACTTTTTTTGATGATCTTAACAATTCGATTTATTAGGATGATATTAATGGATAAATAATATATACAATTTATATACAAACAAATTATCCAATGTGACCAACTATGATGAACTCCATTAAGAGTTGAAATGAAATGAGTGTTAATTAAGCTTATGACCAGGAACCATGACACGACTTAGTAAGCCCTCTCGAATCAAGTTAGCTATGATGAAATAAACTTGCGACTTCTACAAGTAAAACATGCCGTCTGTTCGACTCTTACACGATTACCTACATGACGCACTCGTCACTCCATACGCAGAAATATAACAACCATATTCTCAGCCCCATCCGTCGAACGAATCGTTTACACACTTCGGTGGCGACGTGAAATTGAACACACTTTATAGTTCCCTCGCGGCTACTGGAAGCGGCATCGCTACGCTCATAATATTTTATAGTCTGTAGACGATAACCCGCCGTTTATATTGCGAGCGCGGACGGGTGCCGCGAACTGTTTGGTTTAAATCTGGTGCTCCCCTTTGATAATTTTCACCTGAGCTTCACGCCCGCGGCACGCCTCTCCGAATTTATGGCGGCTCAGATACCATCTTCATTGTAAGAATTTTTAGGCTCATGGGGTGCTGGATGCGACGTTCTTTGAAATACATGTTTAATATTTCTTGTTAGGTATAGCGTACATTCCATTGCGATTGTTATCTGTAGTTCTATAGAAGACACTAAAATCAACTAAGAAAGAAAAAAAACATGACAACAGTGTGTCAAAACTACTAAAAATGTACTTAAGGAAAAATATTTAATGAAATTAAACGTCATGAAGCCGTTACATATAAAGTAGCATGTATTTGATATTCAAGAATAATTCAGTGTTAATAAGGAACATTAACACGCCTTATAGACTTAACAAAAAATCAGTATTACTATTTTAATATAAATTTCGAAATAAAGTTGTAATATCTTGTAACACAATTGGTACTTACTTGCTCAACGTTACATATAAACTACATCCCAGCCCCTTCCAGTACGTTTCTACCAGATTCTCAAAGTAGGAACTTAAATGTCCCTTACAATATTACGATGTTAACCGCCAAAGACGATTTACATAATTCACGGGCTGGATACGCCCATTCATCGTACAGCGTATGCCGTGATTTAATGTACACCAAACGTTAATTGGACCTTTTAGTCGCGGTGAACTTATTATAGCTGAGCTATTTTAGTTCGGAACAAGTTATTTCAGGCGCGTACAACATCCCCTTTGAACTTGCCTTACCGCTTCCCTCGTGACTTTGAACACGTCTACGTAAATTTGAGACGTACACTTATTTATATTTATCACAAGGTTCCGATATTTCAGTACCGAGTAAAGCGGGTACTGTGCACGTGTACCTTTGCTTTACGCCCATGAAAAACAATAACAAATAATGATGTGGCTATGAAGGTCGCTCGGTTTACTGACGCTAGTTGTGCAGTTTGACAGAGGTTTTTACCCGCCTGACTACCTACATGTCTCTCTACATATCTGTTTCTAGATCGGACCGTAAAAGGTCTTTAGTGTCTTTGTTTGCATTTGCTGTCAGTCATTACTTTATTGCTACGAACGTCTAACGGCGGCGGTGACCACTTACCATCAGGTATCCCGTCTTCGTTTATCGTCCATTGGTGTAAAAAAGACTTTCGGTATTTAGTTTTAAGTCAAAGCAAATTTTTTGAAGTTTTTTTGTCTCAATTGGAAGTGTGTTCTATTTCCGTTGAACCCTTTCGACTGACGCAAGCCTAGGGCTATGAGTGCGATACAATTTTAAATTCCAAAATATGATATTATGATAATCACATCCATAGTTTGGAGTTAGATGTGAGATACTTTTGGTTTAGACGGTTATGTATAGTTTCTGCATACATACCGATGTTTCTTGCTTACCATACGCTTATCATGACTTTTGCCATTGTCAAAGAGCAGCAGCAGGTAGCAGCAAATTGAAAAGCACAAAACTGTGAAACTGTACGAAAATTCATTAACATTCAGGCACTAGTCCTTGTGTTGCATTATGTGTGTCCATCAAAGGCTTCCCGCAACCTTATAGATATCGATGAAAGCAAACAACATAAATATGGCACCGATAAATTCCCGGTCCTCAACTGGGTATCGCCGATAAACTGCGTCGAACGACAAATTTGTTTGCGCCCGCAGCCCCATGAAGTGTATTTGAATACTGATTGATTAGCGAGCCGTAAAATTTCAGGAACCTGCCGTAAACTGGATACATCAAAAAATATGTTGATGTCTCTCATTTGGATAACGAACGAATATTATACCCGGTCGATACCATAGACGTTACATATTTCGGATCTTAGAAAACTCAAATTTAAAATTATGCTTTATACATAGAAGAAACAGCCTCATATTTAAAGGTGAATCAGTAGATTTATTTTGCTGCGACGTTGGTAATACATTTTAAGACAAGTTTTGTATTTTACAGGAGTTTTCAAATCGAGTTTCAGATCGGGAAAACTGTTATTCATTTTCCAGAATGATAATTTTTTTCCTTTTTTTTTCTTTCTTGAATATCTGTCGATAGTCAAAATGAGGTCTGATTCATGTAATGTCCTAAGCATATAATTGAAGCCAAGATTATATTATTGTTTACATATTTACCTCATTTTTAGGGAAACGTACTTACTATAGAAGCCAAACAAAACGAACAGAATATACTCAAAAACCTATAACTACCGTACAGCTATGTACAAGTTCCTCTTGTAGAAAATTCAAACCACCCCGACGTAGAATTGGGCCAGGGGCTGCAATAACCGAGGTGCACGCATTCGTGCATAAAATTAAACCATTCAAAGTAACACAACTGAAAAATAATTCCGTAATTTCAGGATTACTCAGTATAACTGTTAAATACAATCACATATACGAGATTGATTATAATTATGATTATGATTCATAATTAATTAATTATTACTTGTATTAATGAGTATATGACTGTAGTGTATGTATAACCACGTAACGGGTTATAGGTGTTGGCCAATATTTCAGCCCATATATCGGTTCGCGTAACTAAATTTAGTAGGGTCTGTTGACGCTATTAGAATGATAAGACGTACGTTGTGGACGTTGAGACAGGTAGACTTGTTTATATTGCCTATTTCCATAGTCTTAAGTCTTAATAGTATCCTAATAAAGTGGAGTTGGAGATCGCACGGCTTTTGATCCCAAAGGTACTCGTGCATCGCTGTAGGATTCTTTACTTAACCACCTATCCTTCTAGAATCAAGCACAAAATATGTTAAATGTGTTTAGGTCACATTTTTCAGCCAGATTCAATACTGTGTTTTCCGGCGGCTACAATGATGTTCTTGGTCATTTACAACAAGCTGACCCGCGTCCTCACGTCCTCACCATCTTCATAACACCTTACCCAATTTTGCTTTTGAAATATCTTTATTGAATTTACAAATCAATGATTCTATCATATGAGACACGATGTAAATTAGGACAGGATGACATAGCAATGGTAACAATTCATGCATAAAATGAAGCCGAATAATGAAACAGCATTCCTGTGCGTTAAAATTGAGGGTGGCGTCGGGTCGGTGATCACGCAAAAGAAGTTTGTTGCACGGTGTCTACGTTTGAATGTTGTAGTTCATTATTACGGTTTGTAAATTCGTTCCAGCAGTTTTCTTGTCAAACGTTACTTTTGTGAAAATTTATTGATTCGTTTCTAGGGTTTTTTTACGTAAGGTATAGTCTGACAACAATCCTACCTAATGGTAATTATTGATGAAGTGTGAAATGTTGATTAGTTCCCGCTATACTTTAATAGGAATAAGTGAAATTGTTTGTTGATAACATATTATTATATTAGGACTGGACCAGTTGGAATTGCGCCTGTTAGGAGTCTGGTACTGACAGAGATATCTGCCAGTTCTCTCTCATTATTTTACGTAATATGATAGATTGGTAAATTATCGGATGGTGTCGTGCATCGAAAGTATCATTTCTCATTAATCGTAATTTTCTTGTTAATATAATCATAAACATAATCGATAGTCATTTAAACGTTAATTACGATTGTCCATAATAATATTATAAACAGAGAGTGCGTATTTTTGTGAGTTTCTGTGAATATAAGGCTGACTGGTAGAAAACGGTACTTTCCGATTACGATAAACTCAAGAATTGCAACTAGTATTTTCATACACTTTTTACCGGTAGATAAACTGATTCACAAGAAAGGTTCAAGTATACGATATTAGTTGAAAATTATGAAACGCCTGTTTCAATTTCGCAACTTGTGAATGCAATTCCAGTTTCCCGAAGCAAAACGAGAGCGCATAAATAAATAATAAGGACGTTTCTAATAGGACTTTCAATAAATATACGTACTGTGTTAGTTAAGTTTTTACCTTGTTTAACCTCTGGGATTTTAAATTATATTGCGAGATAATTTTAATCTCTGTCACGACCAAATGAGTTCTTGTTTACGATGGCAGAAGAAAAATGGCGTCTCTGAAGACGTTATTTCGCGTGTTGACAAGAGGATTTGTTTTTTCCGAGCCTCTCAGACTGTTTGTCATTCTTCCGTAATGGTATAAGGCCCGTCTTGTAAGATATAATGGAATTTACCTGGTAATTGTGTAAGGGAATATGGGGAGCTTTGTGTAAACGTGATCAATGAGTTTTGTGTATCTCAGCGAATATTGGATTTTGCGTTGTTTTTTTATACGAACAAAATACCATAAATAGTGGTTTTCTAATGAGTTACAAGCATATTAGGTTAATGGACAAATAAGGCTATTGAGACTTTCTTCAGATGTAGTTTATATTAAATAAAAGTCGTTATTATATGAATTTTCTTTTTTCTAAGCTGTACATTTTTGTTCGAAAAAATTAAATTCAAAATCACTCAGTCATTTATTTTGTATGTACACTTTTGCTTGTAATTTCTTGTTTCTACTACTATCCGTTTAGAAATGATCGTTCATCGTTGAAGACAAAAAAATTCAGCACGCCTTTAAACCTAATTATAATAATTTTTGACGACCCCATAGCGCAGTTAGTAGTGAAACAGCCTCTCAAGTGAGAGGTCTCGGGTTCAATTCCCGGTCAAAACAGACGTTTATTGTGAGTGAAGTGTTTTAGGGTCATGGATGTTTGTAATGTGACGTATGTCCATGCCACCTGCAACACAAGGAATCCTGGTGCGGGTGTGAGAGTCTAACGTTTATATATTATTATTATAATTACAAAATAAAAAAGTGTGTAACCTTCACAAATCTCTTACGTCGCTATTATTTCCATCGGGCGTCATCGATGAATTTATTGTCTAAGTATCATTTAATATTATTATTCGCCTGCAAGCTGTGCTTTCACACGTCACACGTAAACCAAAACAGTGAGCTCAATTAACTCACAATACTTTATGATTATAATATTAAAGTTGTCTTATCGATCTACGGTTGAGCACAAAGTTTATAAGAAGCATAATGCTTTACTGAAAATTGAGTAAATGTGACGATAATTTTAAACTATAACAAATTGCCTTTGTTCCTGCAGTTTTATCACCAATAAAATTCATGACCAAAATACATTGTAATTTAAAAGAACATTACTGTGCAGCAAAAACGTAATTTTTATTAGCACTGGCGTAATGATATGGTGTAATTGCATACGATTTTATGACCACTGCTGACAATGTAATGTGCTATATATGTTTAATGTGCTAATGCGAATGTCTGGTGCGGATCGCACTCGCGTTGATCGGCCGAGAAATAAGAAGAAAGTAAGTACCTACTGACCTTGAGGCCTTCAGCTGGAACACGACAAATCTTTTTTTTTACATAAGTTAATGCTTGACAACAATCCCACCTGATGTTAAGTGGTGATGAAG
>DWPT01001872.1:0-17429 GCA_018251895.1 Agathymus mariae mariae | reverse complement strand
TAATATTATTATTGGTATTATTATCTTTATGTGAAGCCTGCCTGGCTAGCTACCACCCTCCTGCTTGAGTCAGCCGCTAAACGACTCATCGTGTTCCGGCTGGGGGCTCAGGTGGCTCGTCTGCTCGTTTGTCGGCTATTGTCATAAAAAAAAAAGCCACAGTCCTTATCAGTTGAGTGAAGATAATAGAAGACGTACGAGTAAATATAAAAATTACGCTTCACATTACTTCACAATCGATAAAGTCTGAGAAATAAAACGTTTTATTTTCGATTCAGACACCTTGAACGTCATTCACGAATGCATGTATACGGACATACATGCATAGAAAAATTAATAAGAGAGTATTAAAATGTGTAAGGGACTCTAACCATCCTTGAGTCCAAGCTAAGCAGCTCTCGTGTTGCATCCTGCTAAACAAAAGACAAGGCAATAGCGGCCGGAGCCCTGTGGGAAGTCAATATTCTTTGTACCACTTAGTTAAATTCTAGCGGTTCTTATCGATGTTGGTCGTCCACTCATTTATCAGCTTCTGACATAAAAAGAAGGTACTAGTATCTGGATAGAAACGACTACCTGATTTGATCCACAGCAAAACTATGCTGTAAAGCAATTTGTTTAAGTATGTGAGTTTAAGTTATCTACTTACCCTCTTTATTATATCACCAATTTGATTCGTAAACACTCTAAAGTATAGTTAGACGAATGCATGATACTGAATGTCTGTACAGTTAATTTAGCTTATGTACTTCTGAGGCGAGAATATGTACAATTGCATATAGCTTACTTATTGGTACTCCGTCAGCTGTAAGCCGTGCATTCACCTCTTAAGCAACTTAGCAAGAACAAAGCTTCAGTCAAAACGTTTGGGCAAATTTCCCCTTTCGTAACTGTTTGTGGAACATCATGTTGGGTTGTTAACAAGGAGATTTAATATAAACTAAGTGCCCTTTCTTTGAAGTTTGCCCCGTGGAAATGTATACTGATAATATGGAGAGTGCGAATTTTGTGAGTTTGTGTATATACGGAAACTAATCAGTATCCGAAACCACGGCATCTATGTGAATCTGAGTTCACATTAGAAAGGTACACTAGTTCAGACGGTCTTAAGTTATATATCGGTTTGTATGTATAATAATTAATCGATTATCCTGAGCGATGTCGGGACGGGCAGTTAGTGACTATTATCGTAGCTTTTACTAATCGTACATTATATTACAAAATAAGATTTTTTGGTGTAGATTATAACTAACATGAAAATGAATGGTAGAGTAACCATTGGGGTTTAAGGGACTTCATCCATCTTAGAGTCTAGGTCAGCTTTCGTACTCATGATGTGGCCTGTTGAACAGTTTACGGCTATTATATCCCAAATATTATTTCTACTCTTAATTCTTCGTGGCCATTAATTATTGTAGATGTGTGAAGTGGACCCCACTCGCTGAAGCTCCATAAGACCGTGTTGTCCAAATAGAATAAATCCATAGTCCTTAATATTGCCGGTGAAATTAACAACAGTTTCATTAACAAGTGCACAGTCAATTTTACTTAATTAATTGTGCACTTCCTACACGGCATCCATGTCGGTGCATGTACGTTGATGCATTTTTCGCGTGCAGTGACTTAGCACTTTATAAATTACCGCTCAGCAATATTTGGAACAGTCACATTACATACCGGGCCATTGGGTGGTTGGCCGGATACTTGTATGATTTGAAAGGGGAAGTGGTGGCCCATTGTACGGGTGATCTTGAATTTTTAAAGTTAAAATTGCAATGAATCGTTTTCAAGCGCATAATAGTTTAACGTCCTTCGCGTGAGAGAGGAGTCGCAATGTATCATGCGCTTCTAATTTTAGATGTTCGTATTAGAATTTATCTATTACTTGTACTATTATTAAAGTAACCTGTATAGCATAAAATGGTCTGTATTTTTTGGCTGGTGTGTCTTCATACTGAACCATCAAATTTTAAGAACTAATACATTCTTAGAACTGAGGTAATAATTATGAATTGTAATCATAATAGTATTATCATTATTATTTTTCTTTTGAATTTTATTTATTTTCGTTGCTCAAATCCACATGACCGGCTGATAACCAGATACAAAACACTTTTTTATTTATGACTTAAACTAGGTTTTTATATGAGTTTTTGATGGAAAAAAAATTACGATCGATAGTTGGCACATTTTTTAATATTATTTTTGGATCAAAAAAAAATTCAGGGCAAATGAACACAAGAATTATTTTCGCTATGATATTACCACGATCGCTGTCAAGCAGCAAAACTGTTATGCGCATAAGTTGAAAGGAACACACAAAGCACCTCAACAGCCAATTGATAAGCAAAGTTCGTTCAAAGACACCTGCATGCCAATTTATCAGAAACATCTTTGTCTTCTATCTGTTTGTGTCCCCGTTTACATCCAGGGCCAAATATTGACACACAACGCAGCCCTCCGGATGTCGGTGATTCTACCCCTCGGATTCGTTGAGGGAACCCGAATTTTTTTCTCTGCAAATATGTTTTATATCTTAGTAGTTTAATGGAAACCTTAATAATTGAAAAGCTTGGACACGCTCAGAGATTGTTTGACATATACATAAGTGGCATGTTACTGAATACCAATTAGGTGTTGGGGCTAAGAATGAACAAAGAACACTTTGAGGAGCAGTCACAGAACACTATCTTTCACTATTTGCTTACTATATATATTGTGTATATGTATGTACACACTAAATTTTGTCATTTGTCTTAACATTTCCTCTTGCGGGTCTACTGAAATAGATTTCTTAAACAAATAAGTAGTACCCTTGCACATTGTACTACATATTGTAAATTGTACCTATTGTTTTCATTTCCTGTAAATTATTTCTGTGTGTGCGTATAAAAAATGGGTATTTAAAAATATATATATATACGTATATATTTCATTGGATGAAATACATACAATATTAATAGCAATATACATTTTTTTTTTATCAATTGTACCGAGATTGTCATAGGGCTTATAAACCGATCGCATAAAAAGCTGTCTAGTGATTTAAATTCGTGATAAATACTCGAATGAACAAATAATATCCTATTTACACCTTTTTCATTTTGTCATACTATAACTGTTTTTTTAAAGCCATAGATAATAAAACCTATTCTCGATATTGTTTGATAACCGTCCTTCTGAGTTACACATCGATAACAAAGCTATTCTCAATTTAAATACCTGTTTACGTACAGAGAAAACAGTCGCAAAACAAATAATTCGACCGTGTCGACCGGCTGATCTCCTCACGGAAAGATAAAGTCGCAGTAGGTTGTAATCTTCCGCACAAAGCGCGAAAACCGTGAAGTATTCGTTCAGCGACTGTTGTTAGAGAAACATGTTGGAAATCGATGTGTTGTTACTCTTGGATTTAGCTTCGTGGTGTGAGGTTCTGTTTTTGTTCGAGTACCATTTTTGTTTTTAGGGCTTAGAACAATATTTATTCGAAGTTGGTTTTTACAAGCACTTTTCGAACGTCAAACTACGCCATCGCTTCAACAAATCCCTACAGTGAGTGGTTTCGGAATAAGAAGCGGCAAGATACTCCCAAGAATATTTTCCTAATACAGTTATAGAAAGAATTTATGTTTGCTTGTGGCTATATATGAAATTTACGGTTAAGCATGTTATCTTTAAAGTAATCATGTAGTTTATCATAGCTTTCTTTCATAAAAATGCTTTTAACATAAGTTGTTAATTTACAGTATGGCATTTCCTTAAATTCTAACAAAATTTCATTAACCACGAAAGTTCAATAATTTTAGGTCTTTCAAAAAATAATTTTGTACTTCCTTTTATTGAATTATTATCGTACTTCAATAATTCTCTACATAAAAATCCAAATGTACTTTACAAAACTTAGCTCGACTCTGTACAACTATCCATACAACTTTTTATGAATTAAGGCATACAATGTTCACATTGCGAGACTCTATACTATTAATATATGTAAAATCCAGTACGAGTTTAAAGTACGTAACAAATTTTCTTAAATTCCTTCCTCTCTAATTAAACCTTGAACGTTTGTAGCAGTTTATCGTTCATTGTTTGTCAAACGGGAGCACTCTAAATGGTGGGTAAAAATACCTGGAAGGCACAAGCGGACTATCAAAGTAGGGATCGTTGATGGCACACAGATGTCATGGATCCAGCCTTTGCATGCATTGAAAGCTCAGTTAGCATTCAGAGAGACGCCGCGGGCATCACGATAACATCATACGTGTAGGGTTGCCACACGGTTAATATTTATTTGGACATGTTTTGTATTTTACAAAATCTGAAAATTCGATCCTAGGGAAGTACCCCACTGCCTGACTGAGTGAGGCCAACTACTGACTGAGGCCAGTAAAGTAACTAGGTTAGCTAATCATGGCCTGAGTCAGTTGATCAGTGGGTGAACTTTAGTGGCAAAATGTCTTGACTACTTCATTGATTCGTGAGACAGGTTAACCTGATCCTTCCCATTATTATTGTTAGATACTAGTCGCAGTTGCTTTCGGGCTTCACAAATCTTATAACTCCGTTTTAACTTCTTCAATTTTAAAGACATACCACTGCTCTAAAATGAGCCGTCAAAGTCTGTCTTTTAAATCTAAGTGAACTTGGACACCCTACTCGTGTATATGGACACACGGGCATAAAGAACCGCGAATAGGTTATTACGTCTGTCCAACGCAAATGTAGAGCTTGTAGATGGAGCAGATGTTATCAGTTGAGACACACTTTCTTCAACGAATGGATTTTCTGTCTCTCCCTTCATTCCTTCTGACCTAGAATGAACTTAATGTTTTATATTGACATATTTTGCGGTATATAATAATAACGAGATGACACCACAAACTAAATCAATGTTGTAATCGGTTCTACTCTCAAAACGTAATGTCTCATTAAATTAAAGTTAAATTACACCATTGTTATTAAGTGCCAGTTAAAAGACCTCGCACGACATAGAAAGAGATTAAGCATATACCACTATATATGTACTTCCTCGCAATCTTTTGTATCATGGTGGTAGTAGATAGCGGTGTATAGATTAGGCAGGACGAATAGTTAATTGAAATAGTTTTCTACTTCGAAACGAATGATAAAATGTTCAATTAAAAAATTAGAGGTTCAAAATTCAAATATAAGTCCCTCTCTAGGATGCGATAGACCAAAATTCAAACGACTGGACTGTCGAGTTCGAGTAAGCATAACTTTATAGGATACTAGCGGAGAGTCCCAAATTCGTTCTGTTCAACAGTTAATTATTACACTCGTGCACTTGATATATATTGGAAATGGTAGAAACAATCTCCGGAACTACGGTATCTATAAGAAAAAATATTTTATCATTTCAAAGGTACATTGTTCGGGTTCCGGATAGAGATTGGTTATATAATATTTGGTGAACCCAAATATATTCAGGGTGGGCCGTTAGTTTAACCATGATGAAAGCTTAGATTAACTATAATAAATGAGTTATTTGTAAGATTAGATGATTAGCTTATTGCTGTATATGATATTCCTATTGAACTCCTAGGTATATTTACGATAAAAAGCGATGGTAGCGTAGTGGTTCGAACGTTGGTCGAGTTTGAATCCAGCATCCACCTTTAACTTTTTAAAATATGTGCATATTACAATTTTATTATCACTGGCGAACCCAAGAATAATCAAGCAAAGGAAAACATCGTGAGGGAACCTGCATACCTGTGAGTTCCCTACAATGTGACAATTATTCTAGCATAAAACAAACAAATATGGTTGTTGATGGTCTGGTCATGATCATCATTTGTGATAACAGTGTGTATCCTTCCAGCTGCGATTTCCGCGGTAGTAAAGGTGAATCGGTGCATCATGGACGCGTGGACGCTCCTGTCACGGCGCTGTGTAATATCAATCAAACATTTCCTTTACTTTATACTAAACGCACGCACTCATATTTTGGTGGACTGAATACAATTTATATTAATCATAAAACTGGGAAAGAAATTGTAACGCTATTACATCGGCAATATAGCCTGAATAAAGCATAACATTTAGCACTGAAATTCTTCACAATAAAACATAGGTGAGTAGTAATGGTAAGGCGTGAGCGGATGTCAAAGCTTTACATATTTTTTTCTCTTATAATATTGGTCTCATAATATTCGAATCACTACTTCTTTCTCGTGTTCCTTCTTAAAACTGTGTCACGATTTTTCAATCTAACGAATTTTTGAAACATTAAGAAGTAATGTGAATGTTTGATCTGATAGTAAATGGCGACTCTTGCTCATGCATGATGCCTTAATTCATTATTATAATTTATAACAAAATAATTACAAATATTTTTGTTTTTACGATCACACTCAGGTGGTAAGTCATACGTGAGTAAGGTTAGATTAGATAAGATTACTCCCCACAATCCCATGCTAGCAGGACAGAATGTCTTAAGAGGCGACAGATGCCAGCCTGCTTCGTGGAAGGGCTTTGCGTAAGGATATTATTATTATTAACTTATTGAAGTAAGTGAAGCCTGCCTGGCCAGATACCACGCTCTCGCTTGAGTCAAATGCCAAACGCCTCGTCGTGTTCCAGCTTGGAGCTTCAGAGCTAGTGGTTTCTTTCATTCTTTCTTCTTATTTCCTGGTCAACAACGCTTCAGTGATATCTTTGGTCTTGCTGAAGTCCATGTTCGACGATAGCCACTTACCATCAGGTGGCTCGTCTGCTCGTTTGTCGGCTATTGACATAAAAAAAGTCCGTGTACGTTAAACTAAGAAAACTCAGATATACCAAGCGTGGAAGTAACAAATGATCAGTTTGCAATCGAGTTTGGGACAAGGTAATGGTTTTTTACCAACTGCAATTTACTTTAATAATTTAGCTACTTACACAGTGAATCAGAAGAATTTAGTGCTGTTTATCTCAGTTGTCAGTTGTTGGACGAGAGCTGAAGAGAGCTTCGAGATAAAATGTATTGTATTGACTTCTGCAGAGCCCGACGGGACCGACACGCGACTGACAATGAAGGCTCTGTCCAATGCCGATCTGCAGACTACAGAAAATCATAATTTTATTTGCCATAACAATTCTATGTTTTGTGATTGTTTGGAATGGTACTGAGGATTGTGTAAGCAGGACTGGAACGGTTTTTAATATATCATCAGTTAGATAAGATATTAAAGTTTATTGAATATTTGAATATTATAATTATAATAAATTATTTGAAGCCTTAAATCTGATAAGGTTTAAAATGCACCCGTTTAAATTTTCTGAAAGCCTAAATGTTAATCAAGTGTCAAAAGGTTATTTTCTGAAAATTGCACTTCAATAGAAGGAATCATTTCCTAAAATTTCAATGTTTTTTCATTCTTCAAGTCTTCTTTAAACTACGTTTTTATAACATAGGAACTTTTATTTCTTTTCAGGTGAAGGCGACGGCCCCTAAAATGGACAAGAATGGCTACTTCTTTTACGTCTCCTCAACCGCAAAGAAGAAGAAAATCAGCCTCATGCAACCAAAGCCGCCTCGGGTCGCTTTCGCGGAGGAAAAGCGCCGTCCAGGGGTCGCAGAGAGGGTATACCCGGGGAGATATCCTGCAGCCCACAGTATGGCGTCGACCGCCGAGCAGTGCACACGAGAGGGGGTTATGTCGCGACTAGTAGACGCGCCGCGCGCGCGATTGTTCACGCAACTCGAAAGTTATCAGCCGAGATATCACACGATTCGCGAAAACAGTGATAAGAGAGTGGAAAGTGAGTGTCGGAAAAAGCGGAAGGATCCGAGGATTGTCAACCAACAGGTAGTCTTAAGGTCAGTGGTTTCTTTTTGTTTTGATTGCGATAACACGAGTTGTTTGACAATCATTTTAGTTTATTGTTGTTGTTAAATCCTTCTATAGATTTTTAAATTTTTTAATTTAGATTTGTGGTACTTATAACATATAAAAATACTTGGATATCGGTAATAAAAATTCGATGAGATATTAAATATTATTTTCTGTTTACCTTGGGCAACTACCGTAATATCAATATTTATGTCTTGAATAAATATATTTTATGTCCAATTGCAGACAATCAATGTTATGATAATGTGGATATTAATGATAGGTACACGGTAACTTTTATAAAAGAGCTAAATGAAAAATTGTTCTGTAATAATTGTATACTAACCCCCAAAGCTGTCGAAAAACTTTTGCAATTTAACCGTCAAAAGCTTTTAAAAGGATCAAATCACAATAGTTGGAAACAATATGTTTGGAACTTTTCGATTTGATGTCAGAAGTTTTATTCGAAACGAGAAATAATAAAAATGTTTAAATTTCGCTATTTATAACGATATAGCAAAAAATTGATAGTAGTTTGTTAGATATTACGTAGTATGTATCTACTAAAAAATTTAAAGGCTCGCTGTGGGTTACATAGCAATTATGCTATAAAGCAATATAATTTAAATAAGTGAATAGTTTAAAAATAAATAAAAAAACACGCTTTAATAGCAAACCGAACTAAAAAATATAAAATATTTAATGTACAATAAACAGTTTATGTTACAGCAATAGAAAGTCCAATAATCTTTTATTCCACATTAATTAGTCATAATTGATTATTGTATTTTCTGTTGCTATAAATACGAACAGTTTATATTTAAAAAATATTTTCTATTTTTTAGTTCGGTTTGCTTTTCTTCAGTTTTTTTAAACCATAGTTTTTTTTCTTAATTTTTAGTCTTAAAACGAAATCAAAGGTAATTATAATTAATCGATTATAATTAATTATAATTTGGTTGGTTACTTACCTGTGAATTAATCTAAATATTTTTTTACTATCTTAATAACCCCAGTCAGGACATCCGAACGGAACTATTAAATTATTGTATTGCCATTGGCTCCTGACCTCTGTGCAAATTTACAAGCTGATCAGACGACTCCAAATTGGTGAAAATAACGTTGAAAGATTCCGTTACATACATATAAATATACATACATTTCAAGCCAATAAAAGCGTGTTAAAATTAGAGATGCATGCAGGATTTGAACTTGAGCCTCCCGTGCGGGAGACTGACGTTTAATCCACGAGGCTTCCACTTCTTAATCAAAATAATCACAACTTAAGGTTTACACAACTTGCAAATATTTTCAATTGTGAATAATTATTCAATTATTTAAAATCATTTACATCTACCGTCTGGTTAATGTATGTCGTTTTATTTTTCATTAAACCACCGGGACCTTATAAAGAAACAAAAATTATTGAACTTACTTTAATAAAGTTAAGCCAGGTCACAGGTGTTCTGTGAATCCTCTCAATAATCGTAAATTAGAAAGCTTAGCAGGTTACGCGTTGACCTTGTGGCATGTTTCACTTATATTTTCTTTGTTATTTTCAATCAACTTTAAGAAAAGGAAGCGTTGTTGTGAGTAAGCAAACACAAACGCGGAGTTATTATATTTGTATGCGTAACCAATTTCTAAACAAGTGGGAAGTTTAATCTTGTTGAGTGATTTTAACAGTGAGAGCTCAGTTATATGGTCGTTCTTTGGTTCCAACATCGGTTCGAATTTGGCATGCATATATATATATTTTTTTTTTTGAGCAAGTCTACAAATATGCACCTGTAATTTCTCCATATTGTTCTCAATTGCATTTTCATCGAATTATTCATTATGGTAATCGATCATCGATCCCCACGGCCACACGCTACATCAAAGGCAACGTCAATGCTGGATAAGGAGGAAGCGAGAAACCCCATTACGTGCGTCAATTAATTGCCACATATAATAATTCTATTCATATATAAGCAATTAACATAAAGAATTTATTGTGTATGCAATGAAGTTTTCATTAAACACATTTAAACAAATAATTGGAATAATACCGTCCTTTAATTAAACTTGCCTCATAGTTGGTAACATGTAGAGTTCTGTAGGTTCGACTCCCGATAACTTCTACATTTCCCATTAAATGTCAAGTCCTATCCTCGTTTTACGAGATCCTAAATTTTAGTTGAAATCGTGTTGTTACATCATATAAAAGATATTCAAGGAACGTAAATCTATATCTAAGTAAGTGTACTAATATCATAAAGAGAGGTTACGAATTTTTGTGAGTTTGCGTATATGCGGAAGGTAATGTCTGGAATTACGGCATTTATTCGAAAAAATATTTTATCGTTTGAAAGGAACATTATTCCGGATGGACAAAGGATTTATGTTTAATGTGTATGTATAATAATGTATTGTTGGACCCGAACAAAATCGAGCTGGGCCGACAGTGATTTAATAAAGATTCGAAAGCTTCTTCCTAAGCCTTTTTAGATTTGAATAATTAGAAAATTGTATCTTACTGGTGTAAGCTCAATTTAATATTATAGCAATGACGAAATTATTCATTAGTTTCATGCGAACGTCATAATCATCAATTAAGGTTTTTTATAAGTTTTGATTGCAGCATGGCAATACCAAAAGAAAAATAAGCGAGTCCTTCATTTCCGTTTTGACAACGCGTTGTTTATTATTTTGGCGTTTATGGAAGAAGGTTACCATTAGGCATTTTATCTGCTCTTATGTCAGGTACTAACATGAAAAATATCTACAATGTGATGAAAGTCTCTCAATATGTTTATCTAAAATATCATATAGCTTGGTGATATAATTTGTCCAACAGCGTCCAACTTATAGGAGAGTAAATATATCTCGATTACGGCCGAAACATTTTACAGAGAAGAGACCTAATGTTTGACCAATAGTAACCACTTACAACCTAATACCGCTCATTGACAGGTAACCGAGCATTAATGTATAACCAGTTAAATAATAATAACACTACTGCATAATTTTATCACTAACAATATACCAGATACTTCAACATTATTAATGTGTAGACCATTAATCTAAGGACTTTCACTGCTAGATAAGTTCTGTGTTAAGCTGAAAAGGCCAGATTAAGTATAAACGTTGTAGTGAACGCGAAGGTGATACGAGTATGGGTCTAAGAATGACGGGTATCCAAACTAGTCTAGCCACGAATTTTATATTGCCCGTTCCACAAATTTCAAACAATCCAAGCAACGAACTTGAAGCCGTCCACCCCAATAATTTCACATAATCCGTGCCACGTATTTCCGACCACCCGACCTATGAATTTCAAGTCACCAAAGCCAAGCGTTTCAAAACACCCGAGCAATGTAATTTCGAACAACTGAGATACTCGTACCACCGCCTCTGCTATTATCCACCAATTATCACTGACATTAAGCCAGCAGCCATGCTTATCACACATTCATCGTTTTGTTTGTATTTATGCAAATGTAATTAACATCTGATTTTGGAATACGTTGTGGATTAAACTGTTTTCATTTGGACGAGGGATGTTAGAAATAAATATTAATAAGGTATTTGATTGGTTGCCAAAGAACAAATCATTTTATCATCTAAGTGTAAAGTAAAATAACGTATTCGATAGTTATATTTAATATAGATGATTCTTAGTTAATTAATGCAAACGAAATAATATTAATTATCTCACAGAGAAGAATAAACAGTCGGCGCGATGTTTACACCGCTTTACAGTGCTACGAGCAATACCGATACTTTGGTTGAACATACGAGTTTGTTGTATGGAAATGTACACGAATAATCATCAAATACGTATAACATAATTACTATAATATAAAGAAGAAATATCAATGTTAAAATAATTAAGTTTTCTACTTAACATCAAACGTTCTAAAAAATACATCAAGCAAATAAAATATATATTTTAACATTTACAACAGGAATCACAAACTACAGTGAAGTGACGTTCAGTCACTAAAACACGTGTCATAAAGTACGTATTTAGTTTTTACTAGTACACCGATTTCGCTTCAGGAAAACTACGCTTTACGTTTAGAAATAGCACCAGCATTATTTTAGTACTGAGTTTTCTTATTCTGTGAATTACAAATACATAATATATTAATTTTTAACTTATTTATTTATGGATGGATTGAAATGATACAGATTTGTAATATTAAGAGATGCTTACTGCAATAAGTGAAAACCATATTGAAATAGGTTGAGTCATTTTGGAGATTAGCGCGCACAAACGCACAGACAAACATACAAAAATGTTACCAGCTATTGTTTTGAGTTCTATTGAGTTAATAAAGGCCCCTTACAACAGTTTTATGATATATCCTCAATGTATAAGTAGCGACCAGTTATAATTTTATTATGTTTATAGATACACTGAAACAAACAGGGGCTTTACCTATCAGATTACCAAGATTAAATTTATGCAATGGACCCATGATCACAGCTTTCTATTTGATAATAACTCAGTCAGGTAATAGTATAGTAAGGATATTAATTGTCTCATTGGCCATCGGCTAGAGACTGGTTTATCCAGCTTAGGATGTGGTTAAGTATGAGCGGAGTAAACAGCGTATTTCAGCAAAAGCGAATTCCTTCTCACTAAAGATGTTAATTAGTTTCAAATTAAGGTAGGTAACGAAACCGGTATGGGAAGACTGAGTTTGAAAGATGTGCAAAATTATTTACCATTTCTGCTTTGTAAGTAGCTAGTAATCTACGAAACGATGTAAGAAGCAGGGGTGCTAGATATTTTTACTGTTTCCTTAGATTTGGTCCACCGTAAGAAAAAACGTAGTAAATTAATAAAATACATAAATTTTGTAAAAACTACTACGAAGAAAGTTGCTCTTACCATTAACTTATCTCGATTTTTTTTAATGCTAATAACCGACAAACGAGCAGACGAGCCACCTGATAGTCAGTGGTAAGTGGTCATCGTGGTCCATGGACATTAGCAAGACCAAAGGTATCAGTGATGCGGTATCGGCCAGGAAATGAGAAGACGCTTAAAAAGAGGTACTAGCTTTCAAGCCCCCAGCTGGAACATGATGAAACTTTGAAAGTTTTTTTTTGTCATTTGTTTTTAGGATTCTATAAACATTATGTAAAATGATCCGATTCAGATCTGACTGGGTCTTTAATCACGAGTTAGGATAATTTAAAGTTACGTATATTTAAAATATTGCCTCCTACTTGGTACGCTTATGCTCGCCGTGCGTAGTTTCAATTTTTAAGTTTCGGACTTAGTAATTTCCGTAGTACTTCTAAAGATATGTAAAGTTATGTCAATCCAGATTTGGCAGGCAAAGTGGACTATGTATGGGTTTTATACCTCATTATCGTGAAATACAAAATCCCATATTTATGATATGCTATAACTATGTATTTTATTTGTGGACAGAAACATAGAAAATACAGATTCTGTAAATAAACGAATTCAAATTTCGCGCATGAAATGAAATAATTATTTTGGATAAATACGAATTTATAATTTCTCATAATTACAAAATGCATAGTAAAAATATTAAAGGATTCACGATGACGATTTCATTCCATCTTAAAGGTAAACATATGCAAAACATATTTTAATTTCTTCAGGAATTAGAAGCTTTTTTTTACGTTAATCCGATTCGTACTTGACCAGTTTTTTTGGCTGTTGTTAATTAGTAATTGAATACATTGTAACGATCTTTCTTACGTAATAAATCAAAAAGTTACGCTTGCAGTTACTTGAGAAAGGACTGTTCGAGGCAATCTTTTACTGATTGATTGTGCATAGGTTTCTAAAACTCGGAATCTATACATCATCGCGTCAAGGGGAAGGGAAATGAATAATCACCCTTTATGTCCGGTTCGACTTGGGGGAATTTAAACTGCATTATATACTGTAAGCAACAGAGATTGAGGATTGTAAGGTTGAAGATATAAGATCAATATTAATCGTATGTAAGGCCACCGTCCAGATGCTGTAAATACTCAAAAGGATAAGCTAAAGATTTTTGCAATTGTGAGCTTTAAATTAACCCTACTTGGTGGTGATATTGTACTGTCTTTAGCGGTGTGTAAAAGTAGTTTAAAACGCTTATAATCACATGAAATTTGTAAATCATAAAAGATAAGAATATAAATAGAAATACAAACTTATGCACGATATAATTTTTTAATGATACTGTTTGGTTTATTTAGTGAATGAGAAGAAAAGGAACAAAACTTCATTATCCACGTTTTCAAACGGCCCGATGACCCGCCCCCCTTTACTTTACTTCAGAAAACATGACAGTTATGCTCATAAACATAAACAGCGCCTGAAACAATTGTCTCGTTATAATCAGGTGTTTACAAAATTTTAAAAATGTTATAAAATTACAATATCATTTTACCTGTTAGTAAATTCTGCAACTAAAATCATTGCACTTATTGAGAACGTCCAGGTCAGACAGGCGTACTCATGATGGTTACAGAATTATATTGAAATAAGAATTTAATAGAAGATAACCGAACATTCTTAGCATCTCAGTTAAACATCCCATCACATAAATCCTATGTGATAACGAATTTAGTACTTCCTATGGTAAAGGTACTAAATCGTCAAATTGAAAAATTATCGATACAAAGTATTTCAATTAATAATTTACCGCTATTCCTATCTTTCAACGCATCTTTAACTTAAACCGAGATGTTATCTCAGCTGAGTTTCATTTTTCATGTTATTAATCTTTAGATCTAGATATTGCTATCTGGATAGGTAAGTGGCTACGAATAATTGCTTTGACGAGATTGGACCATAGCGGGATGTACTGCATTATAATCCTCTTTGCCTTATAGGGTGGACAGTGCTCGTACGTTATTAATAATCAAGTTTGATGTCAGTTTGGGTGTGCTTATTTAGTATTTAATTACGAATAAATACAGTTTAATTTGCGATGACAAAAGCATTGCTTGAATAAGGCTCGTGTTTAGGGTTGCAAATGAAGTGAAACTTTATATTAAAAACTCTAATTAGAATATGTATAAATATATTATTAACGATTAGGCACGCACTAAATTTTGCTCATTGTAGCACTTTTCACTGGTGGGGCATATTGGAAGAAATTTCTGATTACGAGTAAGCAGTGCCCTTATACAAACTGTTTGTATATATGTTGTTTGCTGTAATTTTATTGTATGTACTAAAAAGGACGATTATTATTGTTTTGATGAGTTTCTTTTATTATATCAGAAAGTACATATAAACTAATATTAAATAAAACCACACGATATCGTATCAAAAATCCCGAGATTTATGTTATATTATTACATTTAATAAAACATATTAATAACATTTTAAATGAACATATATTTAAAGTTGCTCTATAAAACATTATAAGTACTAATTTATAAACTTAAGTGGATTTTTTTTTTTCGCAAAATTTTCGAAGGTCAAAATTTTACTGTTAGGCCTTCAGATTACATTTTGCCTATACTGAACTTATATAATTAATAATAAAGAGTAGTGGAAAAAAACAATAAAGTCGACAGCCGACCCTACATTCGATCGAGTCGTGAGGGAAAAATGTAATAAAAACACAACGAGTGAAACGATCGACGAATGACACTGGCGGTTTTCACGATTTTGTCATGATTTATATCCGATATCAATGGATACCTCTTATTGGTGATTATACCTCACTGCTTTGATGCAATAGAATATTTTCAGCAGCTGTAGAACTTAGAGCTTTACTAGCAATAGTTTGAATAAAGTTAAAATTCTAGTAGATACGTATTTTGACAATAAGTCTGGTGCCTTAGCGCCTTTTGCATCGAAAACCATTCAAACGTATATACGTATAAACGCTATAACTATACCGTAAACAGCACAACTACCCGACGCCCCAGCCACAACACATTACATCCATCACACTAAGTAACACAAGTAAAATTTGCGTAAGAAAATACAGTTTAATCCCCACGGACAACATTTTGGTAGCAGCGTCAAACGTGTGAATAACACTGACCACACCACAGCTAAAATGAACCCACGTGCCAAGCCGCGTTTTGTCGCTCCGATGTATTTGTAGTTATGGCAAATGCCTATTCACTGCGGAAAATGAAAGGAAAACATCATGTGACCGACGAAACGTTCGATTGCGATATTGTTGGTCTTCGTTTTAGATTTACATCTTTTACTGAAGTCTTTTGTTAGTATGTGTTTAGAAACCAGTACATATGTGCTTACAGATATATTGAAGGTTAAATGATTAATTAATGACATTTACATGAAATGCATTATGTTGAAATTTACATTGTTGTTTTTGGCGCTTACGATAATTGTAGTTGAGATGTATCGGATAAATGATGAAAAATATAATATTTTCCGAAAAAAAAAACATTGTTTTTTTGAGATTATGATAGAATCTTACATATTAGTATATACAAACATAGAATTAAACCCTTCTAGGCTAGTTAAATACTGGTTTAGTTTAATGGATATGCTGTTCTTGGTCTGGATCTGGTCTGTGGTCGCTGAGACGAGCCTGAGAGCATGTGATCTGAGAACCGCCAGATGCGTTCAAAAGAGATACCGATAATAAGCCAAATGACAACCGAGGAAGTTTTAGCGTTTAAAGCTCCGTAATGATCATGAAATGTCTTAACATGTTCCCGTTGAAATCTCGGTGAGCCAGTTACAAAGCGGGTTCTCCTCTCCCTGCCTGGCAACTGCTCCGGTGATACAGATATCGGATATTTTTCCGGCAATTAAGTAAACGTTATCATACTAAATCTTAGTAACCCTTCCGATACTGATAAAGAAAAAAAATATATAACACAGTGAAAATAACGTTTTAAACGTCACTACGCCCGTTAAACGCTAATGCATTTCCTCCTCCCGTTTGTTACGTACGTGTACGTACGTATTGCGCCTTAAAAAATAGGTCCTCATTAATGCAAGATAAATATGACTCATAATGCATCCGTCAAACACGAGTTTCATAAAATGACTACGTCTCAACCCTCAAGAGACTCGTCCCTTCCACTTTAGTGTAAAAATTACAGTATTGGTTAGTAAAAATGGTTGGTTATTGTCGTATTATTTTAAGTAAAACAGAATATTAATCACATAAAGAGCATTTACATTATTGCGAAAGGGTTATTAGAAATATGGATCCTTTAATGCTGTATTTTGCGCATTAATTTTTGTTATTACAAACATTCGGATAATGGGGCAGTACTCTTGGGTAGGAATGAAAAATATTGATGAATTTTTACATGTTTTTTTCTGCATTTGATTGTGTAATTAAATTTAGACTTAGATTAAATTAAGGTAAGCATTCAATACGATTTCAAATTTATGTTGTCACAGGCATTTAAATGTATGAGCATTTTTTTCATATTATGAAAAGTGTATCCATATCTACTTCGGAGTTAAAGTTAAATATGACTCCCGTTGTCTTGATCTTATTTGTCTGGTCTTGACAGCCAAAGCTTGAGCCCAAACCTACAGCTTATTTTTTTTGGAATTTAGTAAAATAAAATTTAGTAAAAATTTAGTAAAATTTAGTAAATTTAGAATTTAGTAAAAAAAAT
>DWPT01001871.1:0-17431 GCA_018251895.1 Agathymus mariae mariae | reverse complement strand
CAGTAGCGTCTCAACGCAGTCGCAACGTGTAAAACCGCACATCACAATGCGTGTGCGCTTCAACAAGGTTCAAGCTAGTAGGTAAAGTTTAAGCTCGCTATCTAATCGACTGTGAGCGAATCACCGATATATCATAATCGAGTTTGTCTATGCCATGTCTATAATATGTTGCGTTTTATAATAGGTTTATTTATAAGCTTTTTTCGTGATTAAATAGTTTAATGAGATTTAAAAAGATCTATTCGTGTAGTTTGAATTAAATGTCAAATTTATTCGTGGCCTAGAAAAATCGAGGTTGAAATTAAAAAAAAAAAACTTGTAGAGGCAACGGCAATAGAAGCGGGGTGACCCTGCCTGCCGCGCGAGGGGTCCCGGGTTTGATTCCCGGAGCAGACATTTATGAGACAGATAAATGTTTGTTTTCAGGTCACGGGTGTTTGTAATGTCATTTGTATATACATGCAACCCGCAATACAGGGAATTTTAGTATGGGGGTGTGAGTGTGTAAACGTATATTTATTTATTTATCTAAATCTAAAATATACAAAGTAAATATATATTATTGTGATGTAGACTACTCTAACATTAATCTATTTGTCTTCATATGTAATAAGCACTCATCGCAAAATCTGATCAACATGTATCCTGCAAATTATATAAATTATGTTAATTAATTATAAGTAATATTTTCTTAAGAAGGTAGGTAAATACGTTGTCTTTTTTGTATCATATAATAAACTGGTTGGTTAAAAAAAAACTAAGAAAAAAAGAAAATTCTTTGCTAATTGAAGCAAGGCAACACCGATACATACAACTGACTGCAAGACGTCAGCCTTTGATAACCGCTCGAGAAGTTGGTTTAAGGCTACAAAACTTAAGTGGCGTTGTTGTTGCCCCCCCACACCGTGCAAAATCGGCTACATGAGTGGCTACGGTTACATGAGTGGCTTACGACCATTACGCCCAATCAGGTGCCCGCCTGGATGTCACGGGAATTGGCCTCGTTGAAATTAATGGTGTAGGGAACAAATAATGTGGACCCAGGAGCAATGAGATACAATTTATTTAGCGATGAGTTTCAATTTGGGTTTTGGCCTGATACAAGAAGGTTAAGAGTATGCTATCGTCCTGGATATACTGAAAGGCTGAGGTGCGCCCAGGAAGTACGACCATTCAGCGGCTTGACAAGTATGGTATGGACAGATATTTTGAAAAATAGATGAATTAGGCTTGTTTCTATAAACGGAAACATGAACGCTGAAAATTACATTGTGGATGTTCTTAGGTCTCATTTGGCCAAACTTGTATCACCGATTTCATGGACAATGCGCGTTCGCGTATAAAGCTGTATGGCTTTATGGACCAGTGAGAACTTGGCAATGGAGAACATCCGAATAAGGCAACACCCTGGCCTGCACAATCGCCATCCCTGAACCCCATCGAGCACGCATATGATATGCTGCAGAAACGTGATTTGGGAAGATTGAGAATAATCCAATGCAATATATATATTATAATCGATTATCAATTCCTAACATAAGTAAGTTTTGTCTATGTAAATGCTATTATACCACACACCGCAATATAATATCTTACCAAGCTCTATCACACACTAAATTAATCTTACACCACTTTCATCCACCCACACCGTACACTGTCAATTAATGCTGCAATTAGTCATATTAAAATAGGATTAATACTTTCTTGGCGTTACTAAGATAGCATGAGCGGTTGAAAAAGATGAAAATTACCATTTTTCGATGAGCTCACGATTCTATCCAAACTATGCGTTAGAGAACGTAGGACCAGGTCGTGTTATAACGGTTGAGCGTGCAAGGTCTATAGTTAGAATTAAATGGGCCCGCAGGCGTTCGGATGAACCGCTCCTTAATCGAATGAGTTATGCTTCGTTCGTCCACGAATGCAGTTATCATCGTCGAGAATTTCTGAACAGACTCCTCGTTAATGAAAATGTTTGCTCCCGTCATTACTCCACAATTACGCGCGTGTCGATTGTCTCAGGTTGGTGGCACGAATCGGACACACTAGTGGTTTAAAATTTACCATATCGATTCTGTTTTGATATGCCGACAAAAACTTACACTGGTTGGCTGTACTCTATAATTGATAATATCATTATGTAAAAGCACGACGGATCGCGAACATTCGGGTTTATCCAGGAATTTTGATGTGTAATGAACTTTACATATCCTTTAGTTTAATTTAAGCTCCGTTACTCGTTGTCCACCCAAATAACGAAAGAAGCATAGGTCTCTGATGGCTCCTGTGGGGTATTGCTTGGTGGTAACGTGAAGTTTATCCCGCGAGTACTCTTGCAAGGTGGTAGGGTATTTACTTGCATAACTAGCTACCATCCGCCTTCAAGAATCAACCCTGAAATGTTTAGCGTATTTCGGCTACAGTGTTTGAGGATAACTTCAAAAGCGGGTTTTCCGGATCCTTATCGATAACGAGCTTTCGACATCCTTTTGATTTAAGGCTGTTACTTAGTATCAGATGGCCTGTCTGTTCGTCTTTCATTAATTAATATATTTAATTTATTTTTATATTTTTTTATTTATTTTATTAATTGTCTTTATTTTATTTATGTTATGTATTTAATTGTCTTGCATTGTTTAACACTCTCTTAAGCCTAATATTAGTTCTCAGAGCATATCAGCACAAAGATGTCTAATGTAAGTAATCTTAAATATTTTAGCATATTATCACTGTATTTATTATACATACATACGTAGTGCCTGAAATTGTAAATTTATCATGTTTGTACTAAGAATGTGTTCCGTAATTGTTTGTCCTGTTCGAAATCTAATCCTTGGCTTGCGCAGACCTCAAACAAAGATCAATTAGATGCAACCTTAGATGTCATTGGGATGTCTTAAAACGGACTGATAAAGTAGAGGTCGAGCAGGAATACGTAAGGATACTAGTGGTAACAGAAAGGTATATTAGCCTGTACGATTTTGGCCTAATCTTACGTAAAAAATGTGTTTATATATCATATCCTTATCTACTCCACAATTTTGACTATAGACATGTATTTTCAGATCATTTGCCTTCGCTTGAAACTGTCACAATACCATAGATTATAGGAAGGCATCAAAGATATAGAGTCACAATGGCTTGTCGCCGTCGATAAAATCTGAATAGTTGAATACTTATCCGATTATCGAACCCGCCGTATGTTGTGATACCCTCATTGTGCTGTCTTCACCCCTATCACTGGAGGATGCTAAACTAGGCGTATCTACTGAACAATGCTCTTTATTCCACGCCTGTCTTGTCGCGACATTGTCCTATCTGGAGGTTCTGTTATTGTTTATTTCAAATGCCGCGCAACGTGAAGGTATCTATTGTAATTTAGAGGTATTTTTTCATAATAGGGGTGGAAGGATGAAGGATTATTGACCTTATCGTGATGACCTCCGATTAATGACTTACAAAGAATCGTATGATAATATCGCTTAAAATCATGAGGACAAAATATTACATTTTAACATTATAATAATCAGCCTGTGTTTCTTACACTACAACTAACTTACTTAACTCATAAATATGCAAAATTCATATTAAGAATACTCTAAAATACCAACATATAAAGTCATATCTGTTTCCATCGAAGGACCAAAGCAGAAATTGTCGACGGTATAAATATGACAGTGACGATGACGCTTTTTTTCGTTCATTCTCGTCGATAAGTACGCCGTTTTGTAATGTCATCAATTTGGTACCTTATATGTTCATTTACAAGCTTAGAAAACCCCCGGACGATATGACCGCACACTTAGGTCATTACATATCTCACTTAGTTCATAAAATAATCTCTGTTATATTGTATGCAAGATATTATTGAAGTTATTTAAAAAATAACACACCCTTACAATTACTAACTCAAAATGGGTAATAATAATAAATAAAACTTACCCTATTTTGGTAACTTAACGGCCAAATTATGTGGTTTGGTTGGTGTTTCAGTATCAAGTATCATGTAGGTTCATTGTTTTCCACTAGTATATAGATATCTGATGTTCATTGCTATTGATTGTCTGTGAACGTGCCGGTGACGCCTTTCATGATACTGATGTCAGACTATCATTTGCATTTATAAATTGCTAAAGACTTTCAGGCCACGATGGAACTACGGCGACAGATGCGAATGACAAATGAGCTTTTCAAAATTAGTTACAGTGTGCTACACGACCTGTGATACCATATTAACTGTTAGCTTAAAAAATAACATACAATTTTAATATCACAAAAAAACGTTTTAGCATCAAACAAACAGCGTTTAGAACATAACCCTTAAGTAGATTTTTTTAAAAGTAAACCACATCAACAATTGATTATTTATATTGCAGTACATACATAAATGTCGTTTGTGTGTAGAATTCCATTCGCGTCCGCTAAAAAATTGTAACGCCGGATAATTTTACTACATTTAATGTCAGTTTGTGAAAGAATAAGAATAAGAAAAAAAAAGATTTTCCTTTCAAAACATAAATACAAAGGTTGGATTTAGAACAAGAAAAAATTCTAAGCAAGAGTACATCCAGTAATATATGTTTTATTATTAATTGCGATAAAAAACAATAATAATAGGACCGTGCTAATATTAAGTATTTAAGTTGTTTACTATTATTTTTATTTGAGGTTTTTATTAATAATATTAATAATTTTGTTCTATTATAGGCCGTATTTGGCCGTATTGGAGCGGCCTCCTCCCAATCCTATGCTGGCAGAACACGTTGTCATAAGAGGCGAAAGAAGCCAGCCTGCTTGGTGGTAGGGTTTTGCGTAGAAATTGTGTTATCAGTATTATTATTAAATAATTCATATTATAACTGGTATTATTATCTTTCCGTGAACCTATCTGGCTAACTACCATCATCCTGCTTGAGTCAGCCGCCAAACGACTCGTTGTATTCCGGCTGGAGGCTTGAGAGCCGTTACTTTCTTTCTTTTCTATTTCTTAACGCATCAGTGACACCTTTAGTCTTACTAAAAACCATAAGCGAGCGTGACCACTTACCATCTGGCGGCTCGTCATGTAGTACCTACTTAGTAGACATATAGGTACATAAACAATAAACTTAAAATGGTTTTCAAAATTAACAATTTTGTAATTAATTCGAAGCTATATTAATGCTTAATCCAAATTCGAATTGCTGTTTTTCGAGTCGCAATAGTAAAAAAATAATTTTATCACGTACATAAATTACGTTATTCGTATAACCGCTTCGTGCTAAATGCCAATACAAAGTTTGAGATTGTATGAATTTTTTTATTCACGAGAACATTTTATGAAGATAACATAACGGTCAAGGGCCAAGGTGGTCACGAATGTTTGTTTGTCGCGCGCGAAGGGGACTCCAACTTCGTGAAACCGAATCGCTATCGTCTTTCCAATCGACATCCAGAATAAAACTCGAGTCTGCTTTTGTAATCTTTCGCAGATATGCTTCGATTATAATAATTGTGAATTACATATCTCGCAATACAAATCACGATGTGTCATAGAATTCACTCTTTGATGTCTCTAACCTATTATCCCGTAAGTTCATCATTTCCCACTTGTCATCGATCTGTGTTATCGTTAATATCACTTCGTAAACTTTATACGACATGCGATTTATGATTTTACCACAGATAAAATTAAATATAATGTAACTTAGAAATTTATTGAATTTCTACTTAGACGAAAAAGTGATGAAGGACAACAAATAAGTATAATAATAAGTGACTTATAAATAAATAAGTATAACTTTTGTTTGGTATATAATGACATTACGTATATATTTTGCATGTAGCAGATATAAATTATGGAATTACCGTGGGCAAAATCCTCAAACATATATGTAATAAAACATATATATATTAATAATATATATATATATATATATTATATATGACCATGACACCTATTTGAATATATTCAGGATGGACATAAACGGTATATATATTTATATAAATTAGCTAGAGTGATGATATTATTATGAATTGTTTTACCTAATATCTCTTGGTAGACAATTGTTTAAGCCAAACGAAGTCGGGGCACGCCGCTTGTTAATAACAAAGGCTGTATAGCCTAATACTTTGTCACGTTCAAAAAGATCAAAATAATTTATAATAATTAAGTAGACATAATAAAAAAAAACTAATATAAATTATAAATAGTTATGGTAACAAACACTAACTACGTATCGCAATTATTCGTTTGACAATAATTCACAGAAATCGCTTGCCATCTCTACAGAATATTGTCCAAATAATTAAGATATATGGACTAGATTTGCGCAGTTTCTCGGAAAATAGACGAGGCATTTTTCTATACCTCTATTGTGCATTGTTACAGCTTCCGTCAGGGCAAACGCGCCTTTTGTATTGATAGGATGACGGGACATAGTGGAAGTTGTCAATGGTCAATTTATCATGTTTCATAATAGTTTACAGAGATATTAGGTAATTATATTGTCACGTAGAACGGATTCCTATCCACTGGATGATAAAATGCCCGTTTAGCTACTGTTTATTGAGAAAATCATATCGACTAGGTTGTGTTCGGAGTTGGATATGAATCTTGTGTTTGAAATTATATAAATTGTTATATATCAATTTATATATTTCATTAAGGATTTATAGTAATGAATCCTGCCATTTCCTGATTAAAATTTTTAATTGAGTGGGTTTGAAAAATAAATCATCACTTGCTCTGATCAAAGAACATATGGTAAAGAAATCTTGAGACGTAACGTCATCCAGCCAGTGTGCTTGACATTAATTCTGAGTGATGCTGTTGTTCCGAAACTTAATGTGTAGTTTTGGAGTTGTAAACGATTTGAGCTGCTCTCATTGTTAATATTATTTCATTATAATTCACCTCAAAACGAAAAAGAAAAGTAATAACATTTTTAAGCATAGTTGTATATTTACATGAAATAAATTAGCTTCAAGCTCATTTAAAAAAAAAAAAAAACAAAAAAGGGCGATACGAAGCACGCCGCAGGACATAACGTAAACGCACATTTTATTTGTCTTCAAGTTGAAGAAAAACTTTTTATTATCCACCGCCTTGGTGTAACTTCAATCAGTTTTTCGATTCACACATCGTCATTTGTTTCCTGAGTACAGTTAGCGTCAAAAGTAGATAATAAAACACCATTAAAATGTTTATTTGTTAATTTATTTAACTCTTATGATCCAAAACAATGGAGCTAAGGTGGACTGAAGGCTATAAGCAATTTCTGCCAGGCAACATTCAAGCAAAATTTAGAAGCGACGATGGCTTAGTTGATGGATAATAGTAGTGAACTAACGAGTTGCACAAGTTGTGGGTTGTTTATGACCTTGTAGTTTTAGTATGGCTTCGAACTGTAATAGCGGCTCACTGCAGTAGCTTTCCTCGTAATTGAGGAGGATTAGAACATATGTATCAATTACCACTTGATTACACACTTGATTACTACAATTAATTCCTTCACCACTTCGGTGAAGGAAACCGTCGTGACGGAACCTGCAAACCTGAGAATTCTTTATAACTTTCTCAAAGTTGTGTAAAGTCTGCCAACAGTCAATTGACTCGACTCCAACAGTGAGACAACTATAGGCTGCAATGATGATGATGATGAGAGTTGCAGTACGGATCGGTGAAGGAGTGATCAACATAAATGTCAGATATAAAATGCCTCAAGGTCTACGACTGCCTTAACAAGTAATTTAACGATGAAAACCGGAACCAAGGGCTTAACGTGCCCACAAGCACGGTTTGATTAATGATTTTTATCACTCGTTGGCAACCGATCCAACTACCGATCATCCCAGCAGTTACTCAACTTAATCAGTTACTTACGATCTTTTAGTATGTCAAAATATAAACGCTTATTTATATTCGAGAACTTAGAGCATCATCATTTTAACTATCTACTTTTGATGCTGTCTGTACTTACCTCTAGATTCAATCATCATAAATCTTAATAAGTCCTGATGGATTATGATATCAAACCGAGGAGTAAAGGGATCACGACACGAAGAAGTAATCAGAGATATTATTAATTGAATCAATCGTTCTATGTCCAGATTAGTCTCGATAGTTTTGTTTGAAAATAATTGAGTTAAATTTATGAACAAGGACTTAATTTATGATTCTGGAATTAATTTGGAGAATGAGGATGTATGAGACCGGTATTCGTGAACAATGTATTGCAATTATAAATAAATAAACTTTCACACACACTCTGACACTAAGATTAGCAAAAATGAGGCACCAGAAACACCCAGGAAGAGAGAACAAAGACATACCTGTCACGCAAAATGCCTGCGTCGGCCGGGAATCAAGCTTGCGCTACGCAGGTCACTATCAACTGAGCTAGGGGATCGTAATAATATTCTGATACTATGAGTTGCATAATTCCTCTTTCTCTTTACCGTCGAACTACAAGATGGAAGAGTATCTGTTTTATTCACCAAGTTTGCTTCGTCATTTATTATACGTGACGTGAAGGACTGGAATAGGCCGATTATAATATCGAAGTCTTTGAGTCATTAATTGCTGTACAAACTTTTACTAAGTTAGTGCGCTTTACCATCCAACTTCATCACCAAACACTATCAAATGGGATCATAGCCATTAATAAAAAAAAAAACTGCATAACACATAAATACTCATGTATGATCTATAAAACTGAATTTAAGATACAAGAATTTCAGACCATAAAAATTTAATTTCGTAACATCAAGTTCATAGACAAGACTTAAAAAAAAATATGAAGGCGGCAATTAATTTATTACCCAATTAATCGATTCTGCGCTAAGATCATCGTTGCAAATAGCGTTGCTCGAATGTAGATTGCACTGAATTATCAATGGCCATTACTTACATTATCACTGATTTGGTTAGCGCGTCGCCGCGTAATAGTTGGTCCAAAGGCGCCGAACACATAAATTGTTTAAGAAAACTGACCGCCCACAGACTTCTGAATGCAGCCCGGGAATGGATAAAATGCTGCTTTTTGATTGAACAATTGTGACTTATGAGTAAAATTTCTCAACTATATAATTTATATATATGAATTTCTCTCACAGTTTTGTTCCTCAACCGATACCTTAATACCGGATGTCGTGACTTCATCGAGGAATATTCAAAAGAACTTTCTCCTTTATAATCGCCATTTATTCCGATGTTCTGGGACATGTAAAGCATCAGCCAGTTTTGTGTTGAGTGTGATGCCGGTTTCATCTGTACCAGCGTATCGGACTACTGCATTTAGGTCTTTGGCCGGCAACTTTCGCAGTCACAACCATCTTAGCCATGTAACTGAAGAATTCAAGGGCACTGCGAAGTAACACATTATATATACGAGGTATTTTTTTTATCCCGCGTTGTTGCGATATTTACTTCTTTGTTCGGTGTGGAGTACAAGAGGTTTTAAGTATTTTTCTCTAGGAACACATCTCAAGTGGATGCGCTTTCAATCTGCAGCCCTAAACATTCACTTCTCCATACCCATAATATATACAATAAATTGAGAATACTTTGTTTTCAGTGTTATCTTCGTTGTATATATATATATTATCTTATTATGCTTTCTCCATATTTTGGAAACTCCATATTTCAAGTTGGGACATTTTACTAAGTATTCGTATAGTTTTCCAGCGACCCGTATTTTGCCTCTGCAATGGGTCACTATCGCTTTACGCTCTTTCAACTATTAGTAGCGTAAAAAAGGACACATTGAACATAATATTTAATTAAAGTAGGGGAAAGGAAGGAACGAATTTTTGTGAGTTTCATTTCCTCTAGAACAGTAAATTGATCCCAAATAACTTTGCTGAAAATATTAACCAAACGTATCATAAATAGAAGCGATTCCATTTTGCAGAGAAGTACGGATTTCCCCCTTTTGCCAACTGACTTAAAATTCATTGATAATATATTTAGACTATTGTTCCCTACTTTATATCTACCTCTAACAGACCAAGAATTCCGTCATACCTTACCGTAAGATATATTCGAATTATTCAGTCTATGCTCTGACAGTAGCCATAATTCCTTATTGACGGCTATTGACAGGCGACCTTTATAAATCTCGTCGTGAAGAGAATAACAGCCACGGTTAAAATTACATCATTCTAATATTTTAATTAAAGTTCAAAGTTTATGTATGCACTATATATGTAACCCTGCACATATTCAGTGCTATAGAATGTTTTCAACCATTTTAACTGTAAGGGGTATTCAATATTTTTGTGTTTTAAACCGATATTTTGACTCACTTACATGGATTATGGTCACGGCGAGGCTTATGATTATATTAATATAATAATGAACATATATAACATGTGTGTGTGTGTTTCTGTGTCATTTCACTCATAAACTCTTTTATTTACATGTTACACAAAAGTTATAATGTACTCCACGTAATAACTTTGTACTGATTATTATTTCCATAATAATCATTACGATGCATAACTGTCCCACTGCTGGGCTCGGATAACCTCTTACAATGAAAAGAGGAAGGTCATATTTTAAATATATTGAATAATTAAATTGTACAATATTTTTTTCGTTTATTTCAAATTTGAATTGTAATTACTCTAGCCAGGTCCTTATGCAAAGTATATACAAATACTAGTATTGTTTGATGAATGAATATCCTATATAAATAATCATTGCTTTCGCAATATCCTCAATAGGAATAAAGAATTCAAGACAAATCAATCGGGACTTAATCAAGATTTATCAAAAGCTCTACATTATCGGCCCAGCACCTTATGTAAGAGGATGACAAGTCGCGGTAACTGGTCACTATTAATTTATGTTGTCGAACAATTGTAATTGGCTCTATTAGGGTTGTTTACGATGCGGTGAAATCAAAGACAAAGATAAGATTTCAGATATGATGTTAGGTATTTGCCTTAATACTGGCGAATGTTTGAACTGTTATTGCAAAAAATTGTGTAACTTTTGTTAAAACAAATTGATAAATCAATGATTTTTGAAGATGAAACAAAACGCGAGTTAATGTATAGATTCATTACTTGGAGGTGGAGCGGTGACGGGCGATGTCGGCATGGTGACACGGCATACGATTACAGATAAAGAATGTTATTGTTTGCCTATTTCTCTTTCTCTCCACAGTTGATTTTGTCTTTGACGAGATAAAATATTATTTGACCCAAGTGAGTCCAAAACTCGGAGAACTTTTGTCGTATTGAGGCGGCCTAGAATACTCCCTCCAATCTTATGTAGGCAGGACAGGGTGTCGTATGCGGTGACAAAAGCCAACTTGCTTGGTGGTAGGGCTTCGCATAATGATTATTTTATCAATATTATTATTAAGTCAATAATCTTTCCGTGAAGCCTGTCTGGCTAGTTCCTTTATTTACTCCTGCTTGAGTCAGACGCCAAAGGACTCGTAGGGGCTTGGGAGCCAGTACCTTCTTTCTTTCTTTCTTTCTTAGCCAACAAATGTCAATTGGCAACGCTGAACACTTATCATAAGGTGGCTCCTTTACCCCGTTTGTCGGCTATTTTCAATAAAAAAAAGAAGGACCAACACTCGAAGCTCCAATGCTCTTCGCGTCATCTACTCGCTGTTTTCATTAAAGTGTATTATTAACCATATGATTTGATTAGTGACAGGTGTGACTAAAAGATTTGGCGTAATAGCTAAACATTCGATGCCACCAATGCGTCCATTACCGACGGCAGTGTTGCTGGAATGTGTAGAATGTACACCAAAACCAAATTTTTGAATAAATTCTAAAATATGGCGTACAACGGCGTCTAGGAGAAGTGTAATTTTTTATACATTTCAAGCACTTTATATACATACCTTAGTTTATTCAACATGTAATTTTTATCACGTTTGAAACAATTGAAGGAGCTTTGGACTTTAATTATTTCATAACAAGATTCATATTTGACTATTCCATTCCAGATCGATAATTTGATAGCTGTGTAAACACCTAAAAGTACATTTTATAATGAGAGTAATGATGATGACGTCACTGATGGCCGTTGTGTGTTTGTTGATGTCATAAAAGCCTTGTTGTTTCGCAATTTTCCCATAATATCGTCAACTGTACGACAATACCCTAAGATTTAAGATAGAACTACCAAAGTTTTGCTATAAATCGTCAGCAGCAAAGAAAATAGAAATGCATAGTGCAGTCAATTTCGCAATCCACGCCGATAACTCTATTGCTCCTTTCAATGTAAATTGCCCTGAGTGCGTATGGAAATTGTTTTGTATACGTAAACTTTGCATTTCATTTGAATTAGACACTAAATATGCTATAAGAATAACCTTATTTCTTCATTATACCACTTCGTATTAAGTTAGAAAATGCAAATAATTGAAGGCGGACAAATTAATATAAATAATTATGTAATAACGGATAAAATAAACGAAGGAATAGGAAATTTATGATAGAGTTAAGAATCTGCCAATGTATGTTATATTTATTATCAGATAACAAGATGGAAGTAAGACCTTTTCCTTCAGTATGGATGGGTCACAGTTAAATGCTTTTGACAATACAATGACCACGAACTGATTACATCTGGTATGGATGTGACATCGGCTTTATATTTCGTATAAGTTAACTCAAGCCACCAAATGCTTTGGTAAATGCTGATAACTTTGACAGAGTTCAATAAATAGAATATAACTTACAACAGCTTTGACAAAAGTATAAACGATTTGTTTTTAACACTAATGAGGTCAGCACATTCACCCCATTAGCGTATTCATTCTTCACCTACCTGTCTCATGCTATCACAATGCAACAATCGTGCATCACTTTTAGCTAATATTTACGTTAAAATAAGTTTAATGTTCCTAATAAACACACTAGCGCCAAGCGGTATAAAAGAGAACTAGGTGCTATTAACGTCAGAGTCATTTCAAATGTAACTTTGTAAATATTTTATCATCGATGGAGCTATAAAACAAAAGGATAATAAAGATGCATGCTTATGATATCGCTATGGAATTGCAAATGTTTATTATAATTATAACATTCAGAGTTAACTATCACTTCCACGATCATACTCATAAGCAAAACAAAATAAATAAACATGCATATAATATGAATGTCAAAAAAACATATTAAGACATTTCCTCAATATGAGCTTGTGTTAGTCAAATTTGTGTTATTTATATTCAAATTTTTGAATTGAAATTAAATTAAATGATTTGCAGTAGACTGTATCATAAAAATAATTATGTCACTTCTTGTGTATGTATTTGATACACGCATCCATTTGAATGATATGCGAAAACAGCACAACTACAACACTTAAAAGTTGCGAAAGCGCAATACAAGACAATCTAATAGGGCTATTTATTTGATAGTTTCAAAGAAACTATTAATTCATGTGAATGACGTAAATTGTCACAACCCTACAAATTAGCGGGCGGCCGATTGAAGTGTGCGCGGGCCTTTACACGTATACTGAGGTTTTCTGCGAATAGACAATGAACAATGTGCACGACTGCCTCAAGCGGGCCAGAGACAATAGAATGTGCCCTTAACTTTCATACGATACTGAGTTAGATCTAACATGGAACCAACGGGACAGTGCCATATTTTGAAACAGATTTCTGTATGCCATTCTGCATTAGCACGAGGCATGAATAGTGCTTAATGGTTTCGGATATCTGAAAAAAAATATCCGAAACAAACCAATGATTATTTCATTAAAAAAATAATGCTACTAATAATATATATGTGTGTGTGTGTGTGTGTGTTTATGTGTGTGTCTCACTTTATTAATAAACTGTTTTATTTATAACGTACACAAAACTTATAATCTCCATCTAATAACTTTACATTGATTATTATTTCCATACTCATCATTACGACACATAATTGTTCCTTTTACAATTAAAAGGCTATATATTATCATTTATCAATAATCAAGAATGTTGAATATCAAAAGAATATATCAAAAATTTCGTAGGTATTATTGTTTTTTTTATTTTGTAAACTTTTTACACACCTCACACTCCCGCACTAGGGTTCCCTGTGTTACGGGTGGCATGGACCAAAACAAATATGACATCACAAACATCCATGGCCCGAGAACAATCATTTATCTGTCACATAAATATCTGCCCCGACCGGGATCGAACCCGGGACCCCCCGCTTGGTAGGCAGGTTCACTATCAACTAGGCTATGGGGTCGTCAAATATTTTAATTTAACAACGCTTCTTATACGTCAGAACTCGTTAACGACTGTGCTAATCGGAAACGTAACATGAGAACCTTCTATCAATTTTGTCCATTTTGTTCACTTTGACTAGGTTGACACTGATTCCCTGTTGATGTTAACATTATATTTAAATAAATGAAATAATATCATATATGTACGAATAATAAGTACGGTTAAATTTTACTGAAGCTACGGGATAAAATATTATAATCCTCCAAACGCCACATCCCTGATAAACTTGAACGCGGACATGTATCATTTGAAACCATCAACGAATTTATACAGATGTGATGTCTTAAGTATGGATGCTTTGGGATTTAAATCTGTTATTTTTATTTGATTATTTAAATTATAAATTACATCATATTAACATTCTGCTATATTTTAAACTTCAAACTACTCGATAATAGATGGCGTCAAGATGCGTACTAGTAAATCTGATAAAGGATGTAAATTGTAATGTGAGTAACATTAAATTAAATAGAAACAATAATATAAAAATATATTGCAAATTTATATTAATCTGAGAAAAGATTTATAACGATATGACTTATTTTTCTGTATAAAGTTATTGTTAAATTTGTATTAATAAAGAAATAGCAAGCAAAAAATATCAGCGTTTCTTAAAGGTCTCAATATCCGTAAACATTATTCTGCACCGGTATCTATTATTTGGATCTGTAAATTGTTTTCCTTACACTAGAAATCTGCTTCGTGGACTTTACAACAAAGCTCATTGACACCTGCAACTAAACAATACAGGTATAAAGACCCTGAATAAACAGGAGAACGCGGCGATTTGATACGGACGAGTAAGTGATGTATGATAGGCACGTGATAATGGCATACCAATATTGATACTTACTTCCTTCCATAATTACAATTTACTTTAAAAAGGGTCAGGATAAGCAGGAGAGTATGCACTTAAACCTTTGAACTTCTGAAGCACCAAATTAAATGTTGGTTAAAAACTAAAGCTTTTTACCGTTAGAGACATTTATTTTCTCAAAAGATTTACATTTAAATCATTACAGAGAAAATTACAAAACAATTTGTATAAAATTAAACCGAATAGGCGTACATAGTAATACGACGGTAGTTACAGTGATCTAATAAAATATCAAAACAGTGCAAACAAGTATGATTATTTTGCGAAGTTAAATAGGGTAGTCTAAAAATAAAAATGTAAATACAAATAATGCGTGTACAAAATAATATTGTTACTAAGGCAGGTGATTCATTAGTGTTATGATGTATTTAAAGTAGATTAATGTGATGTGTATTTATTAATGATTATGTTTATACATACACATAAATGAAGTAATATTATTATTGTTTTATGTAAAATATATAACTGGCTGTAATATGTGTACAAAGACAATAATGATATTTACTGGTACTTATTATTTTAGTATATATAGTAGACCTTTTAGTAATTATTGTTAACTTATTTTCCCTAACTTATTAACCGTCATTTCAAAATTCGAAAAGTTTTTCTATGCTGTCTATCGATCTATATGATCTGAATACTAACAATTCTTGAAATAAAATAAACAGAAATCATGGTATTTAAAAGCGTCTTTTATATAAATTCGCCATTTTATATTGCAGTTGTCTTTTTAGTCTCCGTTTGTAATTTTGATAGCGTTGATTTTATTTTGTGTCAAATTCCTGTGCCTGTACCACCCCGCGTCCAGACCATGCCCGCACTGCGCTGCGTTTATAAACGCTGTACCACAGCTACAAAACAAAAAAGAAAGTGATATTGCAGCTTGGCAACGGAAGGTTTTGAGGCGTCACAAACATTATGCGAAATATTGTATTGAGGTTTCAGAGTGTAGATGGTGATACGTTACGCCGATTTTTCTAGCAATCTTCACGGGCGTTTTTTACGGTTGAGTAAATACGCTACTTAAGGTTTACACATAAATGGTGATTTCGTAACTATCGCATAAAATGTACCAATTAGACTATTCTAATTTAAACACTGTACTCGTGCCGTCTCCATGATCTTGAAATACGCGTGTATCATTGTGGGTTATGTGACCAGTAGCACCGAGTGTGGGATCCCGGGTTCGATTCCCGGCCGGGGAAGATATTTATGTGACAGATATTTTTTTGTTCTCGGGTCATGGGTGTTTGTGATGTCATGTTTATGTACACGCCACCCGCAAGACAGAATATCCTAGTACGGGGGTGTGAGTACGTAAACGTTTATATCTATGTATATTGGACATCGCCATATATTTTGTACACCTCACGTAATCTCAGCAGCGCCATGTTCTTGTCATGTCTCATCTGCGGATACCGAGATCTCCGAGATGCAGAAAATGCGAAATATTATCACTTAGTTCTTGTGCCAATAAATATATTAAAATATTTTACTATTTGACAGCAGAATGATAAGACTATCTTGGCGTGCGTAAGCACTTAAGTATGTTCATCCCTTTCCCTATTATAACTTTGTATTGAGCGATTTATTATAATATTAATGAATACATATCTTATTATTAATGTATATTGGGAATTTTCATGTTTCTTCTAGAGTGAGTGTTGCCAGATTTCTTGATTTATACGGAATGTCCCATTTAAAACTGTTGGGAATACTTCCCAATATATTTTCAACCCGAAATTCACAATTTAATGGATTCATTATTAATGTCTAATTTCACGCTGTTTACATGCCCAGGGTCCATTGATCTATCGGTTGACAGGTCATCACTGAAAACCGGTATTTATTAGTGTTGAGTCTTAATGGTGGTGTATTGTAGCTTTGAGATACTTGTTTATAATTTTATGTGTGTTTCTTAGTAAGTAAGTAATATTTTGACAAGTTATTGTTGCGGCATGCGTGTGATTTTTATACTCGAATAACGTTTTTTTCTTTCGTCTTTTTGGTTTGAATGATGATGACCTGTTTTTTTTTTGGTAATAGCCGACAAACAAGCAGACGAGCCACCTGATGGTAAGTGGTCATCGTCATCCATGAACATCAGCAAGACCAAAGGTATCACTGATGCGCTGACGGCTATGAAATTAGAAGAAGAAAAATATAAAGTACTGGCTCTCAAGACCCGAGTCGCAACACAACGAGTCGTTTAACGGCTGACTCTAGCAGGAGGGTGGTTAGCTCCCAACCTAGCGCCAGGCAGACTTCACGGAAAGATAATATTACCAGTAGTAATATTAATAACTTA
>DWPT01001870.1:0-17442 GCA_018251895.1 Agathymus mariae mariae | reverse complement strand
GCCGAACCGAGGCACGACCGTGTGACGCCCAAAAAGCAGATTTCGTGCGTCCTTAATGACAGAAAATGTCCGCGTCCGTGGGCACTCGTGTGTAATGAATATTTAATTGAGTGGAAATACTTTGAGAATACTACAAAAGTGGCTCGTCTAGCTTTTTTAGCCAATAATTACGTTCGTGATTTTGGCTTTAGGGGCTTCTTTCCTTGTCGGCGTGTACCGTGCAGCGACCGGGGGGGAATCAGGTGTTGCCGGAAATAAAATGTCATGAAATGTCACTAAATTGTTGGCTCTTGTTATATAAAACAGCTCAATAGCTAGTAGATATCATGCGCACGTAAATACAAATACGTGTAAATGTTGGTTATATGAAAAGGATTTCATTGTTTATATTGTGAAACTTGTTCGGAACAAACTTAAGAGGAACGTGCGCCGCAATTTCGAGACAATAAATTTCTCAGTAATATCAAGAAACTGGATAATTGCCCATTCAACTCCACTCAGTTCTATGCATACGCAGAGAACAAAAAACTTTATATAATTTGGTGCATTCACACACATAAAAAAATACAATTCATGAAAATCAAAAGAAGTTTTATTTTTTGCAAATAAGTGTAGTGTAAATATAAAATTTGCTTCAATAACGGTGTTGACTGAATTTCTCCAAAATTATTTTTGTATCAATATCAAAAGTCTGTACTTTAAGAACACCGTCCTGTGCCTTGACAATGGAATTTATTTTAAATGTTAATATTTGTAGACGGAAGAAACAAAATGCGACTGTAATATTGAATATTATCTCCAAGTAAGTATTATGTACTCAAGACATTTAAAATTGTGGTTGACAGTGCGCGCCACACACAGTATTTACTTCAAAAAGATTCATCCATTATCAGAATTAAATAAATCTATGCGGTATGTCAGTTTTTTATGTCCATCAACGTGGGAAGCAGATGCACCTACCGGTCTGTCATTTCACTAACGGTACTCCGATGGATTGTATGACTATGCATGATTCCATTATTGAGGCCTCGTATAACATAATTTGCTTCTATAGAAATGAGACGATGAATAACTCCCATTGACTGTTTAAAATTTTATTCAACATCTATTTGTGTAGCTCTCTGTTTGTAACTTTGTTCTTTGCTGTTCCGTGCATGATCTAGTGTTCGAAAAAGAAAATGTTTCGTCCATTTTTATGACAACCGTAACACTAGAGTCACCGATTTTACCCGCCATGATACAAGTGACAGTGACATTTGAAGCGCTCCATTTTACGAAATAATAAATCTATGACTAACTTCAAATAGTACCAGTGACATCATTTACAACTGATTGTAAAACAATTATTATATAATAGTAATTTTGTATGTGAACTCGATTTTAATAACCACTCACTGATATATTATTAAGTATTATAATTATAGAGCCCGTACAAGTAACAAAACTAGGAACATTGAATTATCGGTTAAACCAATGTTTAGATTACAAACTAGCCGCTATTTTCTTGGCTACTACTAAATCTGAAGTGATTACAAAACAAAACATCTATGAAACGATTGGATTAAACATCTTGATTGTTGTTTACCGCTCATCAAAGTGAACGGTTCATATTTTATTGCCTAACAATTGTCCATTCCACCTTCTAAGCTTTCTTATTTGAGTCTAATCCCGCTATAAGAATAAGCACAGTCGTTTTAAAACTATTATATCTTAAAAACAAATACCCTTAACTCATTTTATCCATCGAGCGATGTGAGATTTAGTTCATGAGTTCAAGAGGTGACACCTAATATATGGGCTTGCAACTGTTGCTGTTGCCGAACTAGGACATAAAAGAGCTGTTATGACGTTAGCTATTCGATGAGAGATGGAGCTACTATTCCCTTTATCACTCTCATAACAGTATTAAACTTTAGAACTTAAAACAACTCGATCACGAGCACTTTTATAACTAGCATGAAGAGAGAACTTTATCTGAGATGTAATTGTATAATTTGATATTAAGTAACCCCTAGTAGTAACGTCTACAATAATTATTAGCGAGAAAATTTTAAACTTACCTAATTTTTGTATATAGTCCTTGATTTAAGAAAATTATTCCTTTGTAGTCAACTATTAACTCATAAGAACCCCGCCTGCCCCAGGCAACGCAGCTTAACCATTCAAAATACCCAATATACTAAATATCGAAAGTTAAAGTAAAGGGCAAATGCTAAGAAAGTACCTACTATGAGAAGAGATTGTATGAACTTTGTGGTTATTATTAACAAGCTATAAAATCTATTGATATCTATAGCCTATACAGGCTTGATCATAATATTTTCTTCAGTGAAACATTTCATGTTGGCGAGTAAAAGCTAAATTTCTGTATCTAATTTATACAACCTTATATTGTATAATCTCAGTATGAGATGGAATAGCTATAGTTCAACAAAATGACATGCGAGTTGGTCGATTTCATACATATAGCTTTAAAACATAATTTGGAAGAGAATGAACATGTTATGTATTACTTTACTGAATCGAGAAATTATATTATTTTTATATGTACATAACTTCGAGAAATTTTCAATAGTGTAGTCAAGCGTCTAACATTAATCAAAACTATATTAGCTTATTATTTTATGTATCAAAAACACCAAATTATGAATTAAAACTAAAATCTAAATCTATTGTATCTCCAGGTGCATCACGTAAATCACATATTATAAAATTTTTACCACGTACTGAGTAAAATGAAACCTGTTCAGAGCGAAGTAAAGGATTGCATAACATCGTGAGAGCAGTTTCCGCCCGGTCATAGTCAAGGTTGATCGCAGTGAAGCGAATTCGTTTTATCAAACAAAACATAATTCAGTATAATAGTACATAATATTACTTGTATAGCTGCTATAGGTTGAATATAAGTGCGTCACTCTGGTAGTAATAGTAACCATGAGCTATTTTACCATTTTCTGGATTTTTTGTGACTATGATAATACTAGATATAATAAATATATAATAATGTACTATATCTAATTTCCTACGTCATTAAGTACATGTGTGCATCGTCATTAAAACATTTAAAGCCGCTAGTCATATACATATACTCGTATGTCTGTTAGGCCTGATGTAGAGAAGGCATTAACCAGAGAGCTCGGAATGAATATTATTTATATATTAATTGATACTTTTAATTCTGTTCTAAAAAGCTTAAATTAATTAATTTCTCACTCAGGTTAACGACAATTACTTTTGGATTTGTTGAAGCATGTCTAGGAGCAGATTAAATATTTCGCAATAGCTGAAATTAACAAAGGTTTCTCGAAAATTAACTGTTTCAGAAAGTATTAAGTATCGCATTTCTTTATCGTGAAGTAATTATGACGTGGATAATCGGTCAAGAGCAAAACACAATCTCCACCAAATAGTAAAATTATCTAACGTTTCTAAGCACTTAATGTCGGACTGAGAACTTCTCACTAATGAGAAGTTTCTCCTGATCACAGCATTAAACACTTCGAATTCAAATGCATTTAATTATTTAGGTTTTCTATAAATACACTTATGCACGTCATTTTTTGCTTCTAATACCGTTTCGAAAAGGTGCTTTAACATAAGGAGAAGAAACTGCAAATTACGCTCCTCTGCACATCTTTTAAAACATCACACGGTAATTACAAACTAAGCAACCGTCCCGGAACTGGTTTTGACACTATTATTTCCAAGTGTCCTTGTTATCCATAACATCCTTTACCTATAAGATGTGATTTAATGCGTCATTTCAAAAACCAAGACCATCATGTTACAATCATCTGATACTGTAAACATACCTAATTTTTCTCGACCTCGGCACAGTAAAGGTCTGTAAGATAAAAATAAACCAACAACGTTGAACCCATACAAATACTAAGTAATACAGCAACACGAGCGAAATTCTTAACGTAATCAGTTCAATTGATAGAAAACTCAACATCCGTTCCCTGACACACAATAAAATTAAGATAGGCCGCTACTACTCACGACAAAATAATACTTACACCGAACACATTAGCCGCTTCAGTGAAACTGGTCGGACCGATAAAAGCGTAGTACCGATCAGCTCGCCACTAAATCACTATCGCGCCACGATCGAACCCCTACTCCCTTAATAGCCGTCATCGGTGAATGTCAAATACATTGGACGGTGTGGCCAAGCGTCCGAGTTACACCGGACATGGCTACGTCATGAGTTGAGTGACAGGTTACCAATACCGATGTGCGCTTATATCACGATGTTATTTCCATAACAGCTCAGATTTATACCATGGCATAAATATATATATATATATGTTTAAACACTCAGTTAAAATTATAATTACTAGCCGATAGTAGATTAAAGACTAGTGTTATGTACCTGCCTAATTTATTTTGATATTACGCTTTTGTATTGTTTTGAATGATAATTAAATTATGACCGGAACCTGAAGTTAGAGTAGATGGTTATATTTCGGGGTACTTCCTGGTGTACAATAAAACGGTTAACCCTCACCTCGTTTAACTACTCGTTTATATAGCCCGTCTGTGGCGTTATAAAAATACTCCTTACCTTATAGGAGTCCGTAAATCACTTTAGAGCCTCTAATAATCTTTCTGACGCAAAATGAAATTTTATTCTACACTTAAAAAAGTTAATAACAACACCGCTACGCACGGCATGTACAACACATGCATTGGTAGTTTATTGACATTATTATCTACTTATTTACATATAATTACTTAATCGTAGTTTATCAAGGATCAAAATACGAATTCGAAAACGCGGAGTCGCTTTATGTGTGTGTTAATACGTTTTTCATTTTCTTTATGTGTTTATTATAAACTGTGCTTAAGAAAGTAGAAACTGGAAATTATACACTAAGTACTTGTTTTTTTTTTTTTTAATTTTAAACGGTATATAGTATTAGGGTTCTCGTTACCTTAGGCCAGAACACCCTGGCGACTCGACGTGTCCACCGGGAGGTGCTGGCGATAGTCCTCAGTGCGCTGATGAAAGAACGATTATTTATCATCTATTAATACATAGAATCAGTTACAACTGTATATTAGAACTCTTATCAGTAAGAGAGTAATTAGAGAAAATATAGACTCGAATAATTTTTTGCTTTACAAATGTACATCAATAATAAAAACATTCCAAGGGATAAAATCCGTTTTAAAAAATTTAATTTATGTGTAACGAAAAAATATTTTGTGTGAAAGAAATACAAAATTGAGAATAACAAACACTGCATAATTGTTTATCGCATCATATGACATGACAAAATTACATAATACATAATAGAACGGCATATATATATTATGATTACAATAATATATTGTGTTGACAAATATATGTCTTAATTGACTATTAAATAATATTCGTCATTGAATTATCCTCTATCAAAACAATGCTTTGACTTTTATTGGTGTTATAATTTATTAATAATGCATTAAAACAACAATAGATCTTCTTTCTCCAACAAAGATAAGCGTTGCGCGATCAATTACCTTACGACAACGCCAGCGAATGGTATAGTTTTGACGCAAAAAGGTGTATTGTTACCTGCGAAAGCGGTAAACAATCCGGCGAGGAGTTGATATACCATCGCTCAAACAATCATCACCCAGAAAAAAGGGCCGAAATAGAGTTCGTTTCACTACAGACCAACGAGCGGCCGTGTCATTACCGAGCAGCCATTCAAATTAGACCTCATTGCCCTTCTTAATAGTTCAAAGAAAAGAGTAATGTCGTAACGGGGATGTCTTTGCAGGGATCTTCGTGCGATGGTCGCGGACGCTAAATCTCGAGCATTTGTGGTGGCCGAGTAGTTTCTCCCAATTACACCATCTCTAGCCGGCGATTGGCCGCGCCAACAGGAATCCGGCCTGTCGTGACTGCGATAAAAAAAAACTGCCGCAAATTGCCGATACGCCTCGTGCACACAATTTCATGCTCTGACTTTAGAGAACAGTCTAGATTCGTCATATTTCAAAGGCGATGCGAACACACGAAACTGGACGGACATTAGAAATTAGAAAATGGTCGAAACATGACCGAGACTGAATAATCTGCAATCGGATTAATTAATAACAGTCGGGATGTGGTGCTAATGATTTTTTGATACTCCGACCGACTCATCTTCTAACGTGTTGGTTGATTATATTCAATCTTATTGTTCTAATTGGCTTTTTTGTTCGCATTAATTTGGCCTCTCCTAGGCGTTACGAGTCTGACAATAACGTGGCGGTACATTTGTCTCTTTGGAAGGTTACGAGGCCGAGCTTGGCCGCAAGCCGATACGCCCCGCCTCTCCCCGACTGTTCCCACCTTCAATAGCTATCTGCCAGGCCATCTGCTCGAGAAATGAACGTATTTTGTTCGCGGTTTAATAGCTTATGGATTTTTGTACGTACTTGAATAAGTTCATTAATTATCATGACTTTTTAAATGGTTGAAATATTGATTTTAATATTTTCTTATGCAAACGGCTGTTTCTGAAATATGTGTAATTATAAGTGATAAACGTTCCAAAGTCCTGTTTAATATTAGCTTGATTCGAATTAATTCGTTAATTCCTGTTTCAGTGGTTTATTAAACGCTACACCACCATTCAGCGCATAGATGTCACACGCAGACGCGTTTCACAGTATAACTAAGCCGTCTCTTCAACTAAGTAATTAACTGAGTTTTTTTCACCCCAAAAAAACATTTAGTAACCAAATTATTTTATCGGTTACGGTTGTGACTACAACGGCTGGTTATTTACACTAAACTGTAGACTTACGATCTGCCTGGCTCCCGCCGACGAGCGCGAACAAAGCCGCGGACAGTCGAGTCATCGTCATCGCGCATATCTCGATTTGTCGTGGCCCGTGATCGATTTTTTATTCACCCGCATACTACGTTCTATAGGGCTGCTATTAAATAATTAGAATATTAAAGTTCAATATGAAAGGTGTTAACGTAACTCATTACCGTCGTCGCTGGCAGACAAATACAATTACAAACATAAAAATAATATAACTAACTTTATTTGGAATGGCATTTAAAATTACGAAGTCGTGTTTAGATTAATTATCAATAATGAAATAACATATTTGTAAACCCTTTTCCACGTTGCATTTATTGGGTTTGTACTTTTCCTAACTTAAACATAATAAAAGGGGATGAATGTAGGTCATACCGAACATAAAATACCTTGGACATTATATAATGCCTTTATCCCTAATATTTGTCCGTAAATGTAAAATCACAACACTACAGTTGTAAAAACCACATCAAATGTCCAAATTAAGCAACCCTAAGCGCGCTAGTGTTGTCCAATCCCCGATGTCGATGCTTATCTCCGGGCGATTCGTTCCGGCCGGGGACGCGGCGCGTGACGCCCGTCGATTAGAAATCTCGTCTCGGATGCCGCAATCCGACGTGCTGGCGATTGGCGGTCTCTATTAGGCCCCGAACAGACGAAATTAATAAGACAAGGAAAGAGAAAAATATAGACTGAAATGAAAAAAATCCACAAACAGACGATACTAGCAACTATCGCTGGCTTAAATAAAAAAAATATCTTTAATTCTTTTTTTTACATAAAATAAGTTAATACTTAACAACAATGATGATAAGTGGCGGTGAAGTCAAGATGTTGAGAGCATTAAAAGCCTATTCTTTCTCCTGTTGAAGACTCGCACATCATATGTAGACGTCAACATGCCTATTAAACGATTGTAGATACGATCAATCTGCCGAACTCCCCAAATTATTTATCATCCAAACTAAAGTTACTTTGAAATGTGTTGTTAGTTTGATATTTTATTTTATTTTTTCATACTCGTACTGAGTGGTAAAGAAAAATTATACAAAAAGTCAGGTTATCGCTTAACAACAATTTGTACTTCAACTTTTAAAGCAAGTTCAACTATTCAAGTAAAATAAGCTAAAGAATAGTGTACTAAATACAAGTAACATGGAAGTATACAAATCGTTTGTAACAGACTTCAAAAAAGAGGAAGTTCTAAATTAGTTTGTGTTTGTTTGTTCCCTCAGAACTCCGACATTTAGTATCCGATTTGGAAAAATTCTTATTTGTTTCATAAAATATACTTCCCGATGATCACACTAAAATTTGAAGATGGGAAGTATTTAATCAAGGTGAAAAATAGGAGATAAACCAAGAAATTCTTCTTCAAATAAAGTCCGTTTTTTGATAAAATATTAATATACAGAACATAGCACAGACTCGACAGAAAAACCTAGTATTAACCTTATTACTTCTGACGATTACAAACCTTGGATTATTTACCTATACTTGTACACATAACGAAACCCAATGGGCCTTAAGCTCAGTTGTTTGATCGTAGACCAACAGTTCTATTTTTAAACGATGTCTTTTTCAGTTCTGTTTTTTGTATTCAAACTGCAAGTTGTACAATTTGAGTAACAAAAGCTTTGTGACGACAATAAAGTAAAGGACGAAGTAGTCGTTAGACAAATCATAGAGCTAGAGGCTAAATGCCCGTAGTCAGGATGCGATATAGAATAACTAGTCGGAGTAGAGGGTTATTTCTATGATAATGGGACTACACAGATACAATTTGTACGTACAAGCTTGCAATCTACGTAAAAGAGATTGTCTACACATGCCACGTAAGTTTAGTGCACTTCATGGTCTAAATGTCTGCACCCTTACATTAATGTGAGATTAAACTTTATCTGAGTATCTCTTGAATTTGCTATTGTAAAGTTCGGCCCGTGAGTGCTATAATTTGAAACTCCTTAATACTTCAGAGAGTATACCTATCATTACTATTTACAACATATGTTATAAAACCAAAGATTTCTAAAATAAAAAGATATTGAAAAATCATTAACATATTTATGGTATTCCAATAAAATATCCGCGAGCCTCAAAACACAATAATCTCATCGAGCAGTGCGTGACTATGATCAATTTTATTTTGACGATAGAAAGCATAATTTGGCACAAATTAACTAAAACTGATCGCAATATTCTTGACCATTCCTCTTTGAACAGCTCTGATTCTACTACATTATAAAAATTTGTATACCATTGTTAATTTAATAGAAACAAACTTGTCATTATTCCTCGACAAGTCCTAGAACATAGTCTACACTACACTACATTACACTCCCCCAGCACGAAACGGAGGAAGACCGACGATTGTCGGATGTTCACAAGCCGCAAGAGAAGTAGCATTCCGATAAAAGTTAACGATACACGAAAATAACCAAGGCTAAACTGTCTAACAAGAATAACTCATAAGATTTTTATGGATCAGTAGCCCTTCTGATTTCTGAACACATCCTACGTAGATTAACCTCGGTCTTCAAAAAACGTAAATTTATGATATTCAAAACAAAATTTCTGTACGTAGCAAATATAGCCGTTGCAATCCCAGTTGTACTGCAGGTGTTGGAGTATAAATTTGAGGTAGATTGCAGGTGTTCACGCTACAACGCTGTCTACCGAACTGGGAACATGCTTGTTACTCGTTTATATTATTAACCTGTACAACGAATGTATGCCAAACACGCAAATTTCTAGTACAGCAAGCGGGAGGTACACTTCACACATGTGCCTGAAATATGTAGTGACAATTACTTTATAAAATAATTACCTTTACGCGCCCGCTTCTCTGAACGCAATTGTGTTTCTATACGACAATGTAACAAAAATGTTTTATACCTATAAATTAAAATTCAATGACTCGAGATTGTGTAGAGAGTACTAAACGTAGTGAGTACTTCGGTTGCAATAAAAGATTTTCCGGATTTCTTCTTGCCCGGCAACGCGTCGGTGATGACTACTGAATTTGATGTTGCGATGTGTCTGCTAGTTTCTCGGCCATTGCCACAAGAAGACTATATTTCTCTCCATTGTCCATAAACTCAAAACCACGTCGATAATATCCCCGTTACTATTTACATTAAACTAGATAAATTATGTAAGTAAAAAAACAAATTTGACGTCCAACGATACCAACGCGTGCTGCATAATATTTTCTAAACGACGATATTGGGTATATTAAATGATTTATAATCTAGTTGTTAATAACATTTGCAAGTATATGATGATCGGTTATCGTTAGGAACTATAAAATAGCGTGCATTGACAATAGCCGCTGTTCACCTTTAGTGCTCGTGCTGCTAGAGTTCAGACGTCTGGCGAGGACGTCCATTTTTGTCAATGTCGTATGCATAAATATCTAAATTTCAACTTACGTAGAATATGCTAGTATTATTTATATAATAGTTTCATTTCCGAGAAAAACTTTTGCACGTCGCTACTATTCGAGGGAAATACAATTTGTTTGAAATAGAACGTGCCGGCAGTCATTTAAACCTGTGCCCTTTAATAAGAACTTTTCATTTTTTAAGTCATGAATAAAAAAATAATTTGCTTGTTTGCAATACTTGTCGACCAGTAAACTGGGGGAAACGCAACACGATTTCATAAAACTGCTCAAACAACAACTTTTCGAGTTTAATTCCGAAATTTGCGTTGTCACGGATGGCGGACGGCGAGCCGTGAGCGGCAGACCGAGGCGGCATGAAAAAATCAAGTCATTCTATAATAACACCAGCTTACTATACCAAAAGGTTTTATCTACATACAATCCACACTTAAAAGTAAACTCTCATTTAGCGCGATACGGTTTTTTGTTACAAAGCAAGAAACTGTCTCTAGCAATCGCACCGCGATTGCAAAGGGGTAGAATGATCTCAGCGGCTAGAATCACTTGGAGCGAAGTGTAATGAGATGACGAGTTAATAAATTCCCAGGAGCTATTAGGCATATGGCGAAGAATTTTCTTTTTTGCCATAATAGGCATCCTGGACCACACGGGAATAATTTTTTACCCGACTTGTCTTATTCCGAGTTGATCAGCGCAAGACGTCAACGTGACATTCGACGGTTGGAGGCGATAATGAAATAGAACGTAATCGGTAAATCAAAACGCGGTAATGACCAAGTACCTATACGAAACGTGATGTTCTTTAGGTGCTACCGAGATATTGATTGATATTACATTCGATTCGGTGATAGTCGTAATGTAGTTTGTTAATGATATATTCGAGTATGTATTCGACCAGTCATTATAATTCTTTTTAATTACGGGAACAATATTTTGTCAAATTTTCAGAAAATCTCATGATAACTAAGGCATGTAGTGTAAATTTACCTACACTCGTAACCAAGCAAAATACTTAAGTAAAACCAATACCAATCTGAAGTAAAATTCATGGTTATTATTTTAAACCCAATTAATATAGTATTAATTAATAACATCAATACGATAAATTAGGCATGAAATAAATTTCTAAAACTGCTTGTCAGTTAGTTCACTAGATTTTGGTACTGAAAGATATTATCAGTCATAAATAGAAAAGTGGTATTTACAAAGAGCTGCTTCTATATTAGTGTCAACATTAAGCAAGCGAATTTGTACACATATTAAATTTAATAGATTAACATCGGTTCCGGTAACTTTATCTAATTCAATTTCAAAATAAACTACTGGCTATAACTTACTGACATTGGTGTTGCATTACATGCATGGTATGCCATGCTGCTACAGAGCAAATTGGCGGAGGTTTTACAGGCCAACCTGAACTGAACCAGGGCCCTAGCCAGACAGGAAGCGCTCATTTTATTCATAACTTGCATTTATATACCTTCATCACACTACCGCAAGACTCTATATCCAATAAATTAACACCAGCTCTCTAAAATCCACTAAAGAAAAAACTCCTACATAAAATTTTTACATACTACGTAATTATTTTTAGTAGGTAGGTACTCGACACGGACACCATTAGAGGCTTGTTGCTTTGCAGCGAACAATATTTCATGAATTCAAATGCGACTGTTTTTATCATCCACAGAGTTTTTGTTACTTTAGGTCATAATGATCTTGTCGCCGAAGCAACTCTTTATAGATACTTATAGAATAGATATAGGTATGAACTTCAGATGTTAAACGGTTTTATTCGCTCTACGATAAATTTTATAAAAAAGTGGAAAGGAAAGTAATTCATTCGTAGAAACGTTATCAGAGCGCAACACATCTAAACGAACAATGACCCAAATCCGTCAAAGATAACTATCGAAGTGACGCATGTGTAGAATCGATAACAGTGGATGTACACGCACGCACTCGCGAACTTTACTGTATCGAGCCAATATTTACCGAAGTGGCAACAACACGCGAATCGCCGTTTTCCCGGCCGTTTGACCGCGCCGCTGTTCCACTAATTGTGTTAGAACCCTTAGACGTCTTCCGAGGGCGACCTCGTTCGACAGAACTGAATGTCACGTCAAGGAAATACAAAACGTATCAAACCTACCTATTCACGAGGCAGCAGCTGCACCGAAACGGAACGGCAGATGCGTGCTAACCGACGCTAGGTAACAGTAATTACAAAAAATGCCGGTCCGATGGAGTTGATTTTTCACCGTGGCAGTGGAAAACTTACCGGCTACGAGGGTTGTAGAGAAAGCGGCAGCGCTGGCGCACTCACAAACAGCACACGTGCACGAACGCCGCGGCCGTACACCTGTCGCGGGCCGTTCGCCATTTCCATATTTAATTGCATTTATGAGCGAGCAAAGCGCGCGCGCAGCTCGACGCGCCGAGGTGGACTGAATGCCGCCGCGCGCGATACCTGCGCCCACCTGTCCCCTCCCCTCTACCATCAGGAACCGGATGGTACTCCAAAACAAAACGGTCAACAAAGGACGTGCCATGAATGTTCGCACCGCCACCGATCGGATCCACATGGAAGAGTCGACTGGCAGGCCGGGGACGCTTTCCGATCGGCGACACCTGACTCATGCGCCGAAAACCGAACGCTCTACGATGATTTACGACCGCCCGATAATGCAACGGAGTTTCGCCGTTCGATCGTTTTCATGCTGAACGAACGACCGGTGCGCGGTGCACACTTTGATTATTTCGATGACGACAGGTATGTACAAAGTCAACGGCGCGGATGAAGCAAGCGTTACAGTTAAACAGAAGCCACTTGTTGACACAAGAGACGCTCCGTCACCTGCTGAATGTGCTCAACTGGAAAGCACGATTGCCCAACTAATTGTCGACGAGGTACTCGTAAACATACAAACGAGCACGCCGCGTGGACATTCGAGCCGTTCCCAAACTTGTTCACAGCACTGATTTGCTATCGTGTTGTTTATTGATTGCCCGTATATGTCTATTTATTAATCTTATCTTACATAACCTTATCACCGTTCGATAATGAGATAGGCTTGCATCCAATAATATCATATCTGACGTCCTTAGAGTTTAATTTACATTAGTTCGATTCATTATTCGCATAAGAAATTCATATTCCTACATCAATAAGAATATCGATGTAAATAATTACATAATATAACTACAATTTTAATGACAATTATTTGACTTGATATTGGTACGTTTATGTAAGCAATCAATGGACAAGTCGATCGCAAACTTCATCACAGAATTTATGAAGAACCTTAATAAAACAAAATCCTAATTCATCTAGACTTACGCTACATTATATGAGATTCGGCATAATCTATTATGTCTGTGTCTTGATAACATCCATTTCTTTAACAGTCTTGAAATGTCTGTTTAAACCAAAAGACAACCAATAAAAAAAACATAGTTTGATATTTTACAGTTATAATTTATATGCAATTCTATAATAATATGTGAATTTGCCATATCAGTCACTAAATATTATAACTGAAATTGTAAAATATAAACGCTTTTTCGTGATCGTGGAACTTCAAACCGAATTCGCCGACTCGTATCATATTTACTTGACATGTATAAAAGTGCTTTTTTTCATCTTTGACTTGGAGTCAATCTCAATTGCTGTGGTACATCCTATCCTGCTCAACAGCGAACTATGCAGTAACGATAAGTCGCTTGTTGTAGAGGGCGTTGGGATCTGGATCACCCAACTCAATCCCAAAGGTATATAAGAACCCCATGATGATGTTGATAATGGTAATTCGCACACTCACGTCCCGGCACCAGGATGGGAGTGTTATGGGTAGCATGGGCATACCCAAATATTATGAAATCACAATTTTCAATGACCGGAAAACAAATATTTACGCGCACGTAGATGTCGGCGCCAGCTGGGAATCGAACCTACGACCCCATTGCCAACTGGGCAACAGGTCGTCCAATTAACTTTAAACCAACTTTAAAACAACAAACCATGAATAGTTTTACAGTGTACCATTTGCTGTTACACTCCCTGTTAATATGTGAGTTTCCGACTTCTTCCTAAGCCGTAGCGCGATGATCACAATTGGTGAATAACTGACAGAAATCACTTGTCTTTAAAAATGTTAATTAACATAGTAAAATTGGTCGCATAATCGAATTTTATCACCATGCGATTGTCGCAAAAATCTGTTCCTGTAGTAGCAAGCGAGGTGAATAATAAATAATAAGTCCTTTCTTATTCAATTCACATAGCAACGTCAATAATGACAAAGCACTTTTCAAAAATTGTAGTAACAGCAGAAAATGGCAAACAAGCAAAATGCATCAGTAATATCAAGAAATGCTTGAATAAATGAATTGAATATTAAAAGATGAAAACGTTTGACAATGTTACATACAATTACTTTATGTTTTAATCATCTACTCAGGAACAATTATTAAACGAATATTAAAATTGTCAATTAAACTATAGTGTTGAGGAAATAGTGATTTAAGGTAGAGCCTTGAGGAAATAGTTCGATTTATTTAAGGTATAAGAATTACTGTCAACCGTTGAGTCAATGCCACCTAACTTCCCCTGCTTCTGGTGTCCTAGTGATCAGTGAACGAGATTATAACACGAGGTCTATTGTGATAAAGGTCGCACAAGGAGGTCAGCTCTGAGCCAAATGATTTAATGTGCAAGGTGTTACGTGTGCAGGGCGCTAGCATTTTTACCAATCAGACATCTCTTTATATGACAGTGGAATATTTAAAGTACTTTGGTTCTAATGTCAGAGAGGTAATTAAAAAGAGACTCCCTCGCATCTTTGCTGACCGGCAACTCGTTGGTAGTGTCCATGGGCGTAATTTACCACTTACGAGCAGGTGCCGATGAGACCTGGGATCGGTGACTTGAAATGTTTAAAGTAAAGAGATAGTTTTATGACGTACTCATCTTCATTTTCAAAAACAACCTCGAAAATTACAAAAAAAATTGCAATACATTTGTGTTAAAAATTTTATTCCGTGAGTCGAGTGTTGAAAAATTACTACATACTTTTAAAATTTATTAAAGACGGAAATTATTTAGACAAAAAAGGATTCATTTTTTTTTATAAATCTTAATGTAATATGTACTGTATGTAACCTCTTCATTTTTTCTTGCAATAGTGCCAGATAAGAACCGGGTAATCATTGCAAGAGGCTTCATTCCATTCAGGCTGCTACTGCTCAGTTGAGGTAACAATGTATAATTAATTAGTGTTTGGAGCCGTACAGAGATTGACCACAAGGCACCGGATGCGTATTCATATCCGGAGGGACTCTTGTTAAAACTGCTCGCAGTCTCCGCCCCAGTGCTTTGTAGTGTTACCATGTCATTAAATAATAATCGAGACAATATTGAGATTTTACTCTGATTCTCTGGTAGTGTCATAATTATTGAGCGTAAGGTCACTAGTTGAAGTCAACTCCCAGGACATATATTGTGAAAAAACTTTTACTTAAATAGTGCACTTACCATCCTGGACCACTGACATTCATTATCACGTGGGATCGGTATTACATATTAACTTACATTAACGAAAAACAGTAATATACTTGCGGTGCGAACTTCGCGTAGTATCTTTTGCACAGGGTGCCCAAGTTCTTATGGGAAATTAATTATTACTTATATTGCCGGCATCAGGTAACTGTTATTAATATTTATCAATGCAACAGCAAGTTCAACTTAAGTTCTAATGTTAAAATGTTCTTATGTTAATAAAACCATAACTAGATTTGATCCAATATGCGGTATACTAGTGGCCAAGAGTTATTTTACATATATAGCTCCAATACATTAGCGGATGACACACGGAACTCGTTGGCTACCAAATGTAATGTGTATGTTACCAACACGTAAATTTTATACACCGTAATAAAATTTCCGATGTAAATTAACAACTGGTTTCTAACAATTTTAGTGAGATGGCCGGCTTAACTGCCCTCCGCATTTGAACAGAAGTTTTTATTTTTTTAAAACATAACCGATCCGTTACTTGACTATATAGACCGAGTCAACAAACAAACTGAAAACTTTTAACGATATGTGTTCCTTCCTGTCTTATGTCTATACTTCCTATTTTTAGGAAATTTAACTTTATAATTATAATAATAAAAAATAATAAGAATACTTTATGATCTTCATTTCAAATCTCATTTACATTTGCTTAATAACCAAAAAGAATTCTAAATAATGATAAACGCTAATCGTTAAAAATATGTCCGTATGGTTCCTAAAACCGGAAATAGAATGTCCAATAAATAAATAAGAATAAAAAGGTGGAAAACCCGTTTACGTAAAAAGTAGGACAAATCTTCAGAACGGGACCGTCTTTGGAATTCCTGAAGATATGGTGGTGCCACCTGGATCCTGTAACATAATACATGCGATCACTTATTCTTCAACAAGAGAACGGATCTGATTTACAAATGGCGTGTTCCTTGTCTGTATTAAAAATGAATTCCGACTCAAATAACAAATTTAATTTGAAATAGCATTGCGTGTCCTTTAATTTCATATTTATATAGAAAATAGATTTTAGATATAGTTGAAAAGGGATAAGGACAAATTTAACGGACGGAAGTAAGGGAAAGGTTAACTGCTTCGTTATGCATTATCGCCAATCCATCCTCCGCAGGAAATGACAACGTCTTAGACCCAACACCGATATACCACAGTCCACTACATTATTGTACATGGAGGCGCCTCTAATGAAGATTCAGCAAATATGGTGTGAACAAGTGATGAGCAATATTTGCACTCAAAGGTGTATTTTAAGGTATATCCGTGGATCCTGCCGAAAGCCTTCATGTGATGTATACATGTGATGCATGTGAACAAGTGATGCTTGTGAACAAAACATTCTTTTACTTCTTCATGCGAAATAGAACATTTTGAGTCCGAAGATAAGACGGTTAAGACAAGACGGAAGATAAGTTTATTTAGAACTTCTTCGGTGACACAAAAAACCAGCATCAGCTATGTAGGTTGGTTTAATGTATAGTCTAATGAAAATTTAGTTCTGAAGACATTTTGAGTCTATAGACACGAACAATCTAGTGTCTATAAGATTGTCTGTTCTGACTGTAACGGTGTTTACGTGGGTCAAACGGGTAGAAATTTTGACACACGTTACCGGGAACATATAGCCGCGTACAAAAGTGGTCACG